>PVJA010015948.1:0-44947 GCA_004027025.1 Myocastor coypus
AACCTTGTGTCAAGAACTTACATAGGTTGAGTCCATTAATGGACAAATGCCTACGTATGTATTAGAAATATCTCAAATAATGGTTAGTCACTAGGAAAGCCACTGTTAAAAGTTAACCCAATAGAAATGGACCTGGGTAGGGACAAAGTTTACTGTTCAAATATTTAAAGGGCAATTAGTCTTCATACAACAGAATGTATCAATGTAAGTATACAGACTATGGTCAAAATACAGCGTGTGGATGGTGATATGGGTCAGTGACATACGCAGCAAGCACAGGTCCCAAATTCAATTCCCAATACAAATATAAATATTATGGTTAGTACCATAAAAGATGCATTGCCAGTCCCTTCAAAATATTGTACTTCACGCTGATCACCCTTATCCAGCTGCTTCTGCCACCTTCTGAAGCAGCTCTGGAAGTCCTCTTTGGGGAGCATCTTTGGTTGCACTGTAGTGGCTGCCTAGATGGCATGAATCGACTCAGAACATTTACCTTTCTCGGTCATTTTAACTTTAGGGAAGAGGCAGACTTTGCAAGGTGCCAGATACAGTCAAGAGGAGGGTGCGGACACACTGCAAAGTTTTTGTGAACCTGATGTTCCCTCGGATGGCATTCAGCAATCACATTCGACCATAGTTCTGACCACAGTTTGTGAAGATCACTGGGGAAACGGCTTTGGAAAGTGGCAAGAATGACAGGATAAGTGTGTTCACAGCCAGGGATTATGTTAATCGGGATTAATGGCATTGTGCCTTTTATTGTAACAATTCTTTTAAATTTAAACATTCACTGTATGTTTTGACTACTCCTGTACAGTGTGGTGAGGTTTTATACCTGAATACATTTTATACCTGAATACAGTGTGACTGTTATCCAAGTGACTAGCCCAGTAATTTTGTTCATGTGCTTTAGTTTTTCATAAATTTACACTACATATCAGGTTATCTTTTCTTTATCCAGGACAATGTTAAGTTCTAGACCTATGGTACCTTAAACTGTGGCTTCTAACCTCCATCGTCCATAATGCACAGTGGATAATTTTGACTTAACCTCTTTCCTGGCAATCTACTGGAAATTACTGCTAATTTTCTGATAGTTCAAATAATACTGAAAAGAGCATCTTTAAATCCTTACTGATTTTTGTTGTTGTTGTCATTCTAATGGAGACTACTATCAGCACAATGTCAGCATCAACGATTTTCTTAAAAATTGACTAGCCAATCTCAGGATGCATATTTCTGTATACTCCAAAAAAAGGAGGGCCTGGTTGTTACTATTTTAAATCTGTATGCTCTTCCAGACTATAATTTAAAAATAATCAGGTATCATCACTGTTATGGTTTGTGTATAGGTGTCCCCCCAAAGCCTAATGCAGTCTTGGGGCAGCATTTGGAATTCACAATTGGTTATTGTGGAAATGGGTGCTGCCCCTGCCCTGGGGCAGGTGATTTGCATTTCAATGTAAGGTAGGAAGAGAAGTTAGCTGCTTGAGCTGCAGCTAGCTCTCTTTCAGAGCGCTCTTGCTCTCTGTGCACAGCCATAGAAGGTTGCCCTCTGCCATGTGCCAGTCTGCTTTAGAGCCAGCTGAATATGGACGGAAACCTCCAGTAACTGTAAGCTAAATAAACCTTCCTTTCTTCATTTTGAGTGTCGGATATTTGTCCAAACAAGGAGAGAAGAGAACCAAGACAAGCACTCTGAACCTTTTTGACTTCCTTCTTTTAAATTCAGAGCTCTTTCTCTGACACATTTTTCAAAGCCTGGGGCTTTCTCTTTTTGGGTGATTTGCAAGGGTAGTGTTGTAAGAGGTACCATTCAATAGAATATAATGATCAGGGAGGAGCACGTCTTGGTCTTGCAATGATCAGCGAGATCTCAGCTCTGGGAACAGCTAGTACAAAGGCCCTGAGGGAAGACTGGAGCTACGAAGGGACAGAACAATCTAGAGAGCTGTGGTTACCAGCAATCAAAGAGCATTGCAGAAAGTTGTGCAGACGCTGTCAGGGAACAAGGAAGCCACAGCGACTCTGGGAGTCAGACTCTGCCCTGTTACACATCTGCACTTATGGGAGAGAGTTGCCCATTTTACCATCTTCCAATAGACTAAGAATGAGCATGGTAAGCACAATTATAGCTCACACACCACTGAGAGCTTAGTAGCAATATATTCAGCTTAACAATTGTGACTCAAAGCACTTGTAGTATCTTAAATATACATTCTATATATACCTTCATAAAAAAGTACGATATTAGTCAAAAGAGATACTGTATCCCAGAATAAAAGACATGGCTCAGAGAGCTCAGAAAATTGTTTATTTTCCCATGAGATATGCATGGGATTGCTTTGAACTCATAGAAGAAAAGACTACAGAAATAAAGGATGCTCATTATTTTACATAAATAAGTATATGGAGAGCGTTTAATATGCAAAGAAAATAAAATTTATATAAACATATTAAGAAAATTTGCAAATGATGAAAATTTATATTATTTTAATAGGTACAATTAACTGAATGCCCTGAGAAATCTTAGATAGTTGCTTACACACACTTATAGTACTGACTTATTTCCTGAAAATTATTAGGACCTTTTCCACCTTGTCAGCTAGACCTGAAGCATCATATAACAGGAGCATTGCCTGTATTTCTGCATCTCCAGAATGAGGCCTGGAGTAAGAGTTCAGGGATAAAACAGCCTACGCAGGGAAACATCCTGCCCAATCCTAGCTGATGCCAATGTGCATGCTTTGGTGACCATATCAAGGTTGGACTAATTAAGCTAACTTAAAATCATCAGCTTGTCAAAATACTCACATCACCTGTTATATCACATGTGTACATGAACCAAAAAGACCTTGAGATCAGGGCAGGAGTGCAGGACAGGCTGAAATCTAGATTCTATTGAGCACATTTTACAAAACATTTAGTAAGTATTCCACAAATGCTCTAAAAAATACATGATGCTAGCTCATAGTCTTTGGCAAATTTTGTATTCTACTGCCCCAAACCTGAACCTCCTCATCTATAAAATAATGTCTAATATTCCTTATTTCATGTGGTTTTGTCAGAAGTGAAAACATGAAAATGATTAAAGAAGTATTTAGTGTGTGTCTTAAAAATTACACATTTTTTTTTCCTGTTGTCTTCATCTAAATTTTGAAAGCCGATTTAACTTAACTTCAGATGTGTGCCTTAAACTTTACTCTTCAACAGTTTGCTTTTACCCTGGTGAATTTCTGAGAGGGAAAGTTCTGCTTCCAGAAAGATACTAAAGACATTAAGGGTGAAACCTGAGTACCAAGTACAACCTGTGCTTTACACCGATTACCACTTGCATACGTCTTGATTGGTCACTCTTACTAGGCATAAAGCAGTGTAAAGGCAAGCAGTGTCTTATCTATCTCCGTCCTTTGTACCTAGCTGCACAGTTCATTAAAATAAATGTTTGGTGAGTTAAAAGAAATATTAATCTGAAGAATCTCATAAAGATCATCACAAGTCTATTTATTCATGGCTCCATTACTCCCCAAAATCATCAGAGTTTTGGCTAGAGATTCATAACATTTCCAAGTTTCCAAAATCAAATTTCTGAATGATGTGACTAATTAAAATTTGTTGGTAAGCTTAACACAAAGAAGAGATTCTCTAAATAAACATAAGGCTCTTCTTCAAAGATCCCATTACTTTTTCTTCTAACTTTCTGGTTTGTCTTCAAAGAGGAGATGCTCCTCGAGCTCTCCATTGAGCAGATGGAAACACTGAAGATCAGAGCTGCTGTTAAATTGCTTTCTCAAGGAAGAGTGCTGCCCCAGCCAGGTTCACAGCAGAAACCTTACATCTTACATTACTCTTTCAACTAGAATCTGCTTCCTAGTCATTAACACATTTGCTTCAGCATGCAAACTAGGCATCCTTTGTAGAGAGTCAGTGTGAAAATTTTCCTTTTGAAAAAGACTTATTCCACAAAGTTTTATAAGAATTTGCAAGTGCAGACCAGAGTGTAATTCATTGGCCTATTTCAGGCTTTGAGATGTAACTGTGGTCAGTCATTCCCAGCAACTATGGCAGCAAGACAATTATTGTTTATTTATTTATAAAGAATGAGAGGACTCTTGGTGGATCAAGTTTGCCATACATGTTATATACCAGGTTACTGTGACAAGGACAAAATAGAACTGTTAAGTGTTTAGTTTTATAAGCCAGTACTGGGAATTACATTGGGATATAGGCACATGTGAACATTTCAGCTCTTGATAAACATGTACAAAATTCTGGTAGCAACAAAATAGTTTACAGATCTATTCACACCCCAAAAGACATATTTACATTGTATTTGTATTTACTTAGGTTTGTAGATCAATATTTAACATTTAGTACAAGATTAAAGCAAAGAATTCCCTATACCTTGGCTTTCAAAATAAGAACACATTCGTGATTTCACAGCCTCCATTAAAGCTTTTTATACCTGTGGAAGAAAGGGAAGAAAGAAAAGCTGAAAAAGCTAAACTTGTGACCTTGTAATAGAGAATCGCTTCTCACCCAACAGGTTCAATGTGCCTGGCTAATATGGAACATACTCAGTTGTTAATTACAATATTCAAAAGATGTTTATACTACATAATGAGAAATAATTTAATTTACTCTTGGAAGTCAATAACTGCCATAACAAGCTTTCTTTAACTACAACTTTATAATCCTTCAGCCAAAAAAAGTCTCAGCTTGTTCTTATTATGTTCAAACTTTGAATATATGTTTTTACAGAAGTATATATTCAAGACAAAAAGGAAAACTGGAAAACACTATTCCCCTAGATTAATTATACATTGTCTCTCATATTCTTACTCTGTCTTTTCTTTTCATGCACACACACACACACACACACACACACACACTCACACACACAGAGTATTACCTAGAATGAGCCAATTTATGGACCCAATTAAACATTAAAAATTATATTTATAAGAACCTTTCTCAAATTCTTAAGATATATCTTTCTCTTAGTAAACTGAGACTGAGGGATGTAACTTATCTCCTATACAGTTAACATTAAGCAACATAATATGGCCCATGAAAGTGCTCCCAAGATGCTGAGAGGAACCATGTAGTTTTGCGTTGGAAGAACACTTGGTTTGGCTAATAAGCAATGCAGAGCAAAGGCTATGTTCTCAGAACAAACACTGCAAAGGATGCATGGCCATTCATGTTGCTTGCACTCCAGGAGCATAAGCCTGGGATCTGTGAGACCCTGAAATCCACACAGTACAACTTGGGGCATCAATTTTATTTCATGCGTACATTACGGAGTAAAATGCAGAAGCTGCATCAATCTTCAAACTCAGATATGGAGGATACAAAGGAAGCTTGGCTTTATGGCTGGAGTCTTGTGGGTATGTTCCACATCCCCTAAAGTCTGTGGCTTTTAACTTTTTTCTAGTAAAAAATATGGAAGCACTGATCAAAGCACGGATATGAGACTCTGTCATGAATAACAGAAGCTTCTATTACGCTAGGTGCAGCCTTCTACAATGGATCAGAACTTTCCATTAGTAGGTCACCAAATGAAACTGCATCCATCTTCACAGTTTTTTAAACTCATCACTTTCTGTCTTGTTTTATTAAGAAGTATGCTTTTGCTTCTCCTATATCACAACATATACTGGATTAAAATTTATGACTAAAATCTTTTATAGCATATAACCTCCAATAAACAAGGTAGGAAACAACATCACAATACTCATCAGGTTTCTGGCATTTGTTTAGAGAGCCTGCTTGTAAATAACAATTAATCTTAATTCTGAGGCCAGAGGATTGTAAAATTTAGCAAATCTCTTAACTAATAGGGATGTAATTCTAATTGGTTTGCCAAACAGATGGAAGTTTTTAAGTGCACAAAATGAATAGGTGATAAAATGGAAGCAAATGTTAAATTGTATGAATCACATTAACCCAGGTAAGGTGACTGACAGGGAGTAAGAGGAGAGTGTGCTTCAGATGCACAGTTCAGGAGAGGGATGATATCTGAGGGGCCATCAGTACCATAGAGGAAGAGTCATGCAAACATTTGGGTCAGTTTCCAGGCAGACAGCCCTAACGCTGGGCTCAGTGATGTAACTTCTAAAAGGAGCAGAGCATTGACTCTGGTTAACTGGAGGGGTTGGCATAATGTACTGAGATGGCATCATTATGAGGTGAGCTGAAATCAGAAGTCTTGAGCTTTGGGCAAGAGTAAGAGTTATGGACTTGCATGCACCTGTGGTAAGCAGTGGCTGAAGTGTGATACATGAGTATGTAATGACATTGAACTTATAATTTAAAGCTCTAACAGTTATTATGGGTTGGGCAATGACTGGAAGGTAGAGTTAAAGTGAAAATAGTCAACCACTCTAAATATTTCTCAAGTGATAGATTCTGGAAATTTCACTTAGACTTGCTGAACTGCAAAAATATGCATGATTTTGTTAAGAAGGCTACTGGTAGGGAATGGAATGGAAGGAAAATAAAACGCAACTGCTATTTGACATTCACTTGTCAAAATGCTTCACATACATTTTCTCAATTCTTTTTTTTATTTTTTTTGTGGGACCAGGGTTCGAATTCACGACCTTGCACTTGCCCAGCAGGCACTTGTGCCTCGGAGCTATATCCCCAGCCCTATTTTCTCAATTCTCTAACAACTCTTGGAGTAAGATGTCTGTGATCAGCCCTGTGGAAAGACCACAAAGTGCTAGATGGCTAGGTTAGGAGTTAAAGCTAAATTTGACCTCTACATACATGGCTTAGGTACAAATCTATCAGATCACGGGGCTGGCTTCATTGCTAATTATAAAAGGAGGCAGCAGAATCAGAGCAGATTGAGGTCCAGTTTAAGCACACCGCATAGGCTACCAGATCTCCTCTCCTGTACAACTGCCATGAAGCAATTTGTGTTCAATATTTTGAAGTTTGTATTTTTTAATATTTTTTCAGAGGATATGAATTTATAAAACTCATACAAGGAGGTGCTATTCAAAGAAAGGAAGTTGCTCAGCATTTAGAGATAAATATTCTGATCTCTTTATTCTTCTACTCATTAAGTTTATTAATACAGAGCAGTTGAATTAAGTCTTTTCCTGGCTATCTTTTGCTCTCCTTCCTCTAGATTTATTGACATTATCTGCTCTGCTTCATAAGATTTCTTTTACTAGGAAATGCCTTTTGCTATCATAGAAAACTATTATGTACATGTTGCCTGCCTGTTCTTACAAGCTTTCCTCTATTTGGCTTCTAAGCGACTCACTATTCAGTTTTTCTTCTATACACTCCTCTCTGAATCTTACTCTTAACATTACAGACTATTTCTCAATGATTTTTTACAGAACTCCCTCCACATATAAAGTACTCTGACTATAGTGGGCAAAAACAAACTACAAACAAAATAAACACTGACCCACATTGTGAGGCTACAATGACCTTCATAAGGAGTCAAATCTACTGTAAATCAAGTGCCAAGATGTCAAATACTTTCAGTTTCACAAGAATACACAGACATTGAGTAATTTAGCTTCTACTTAGACTTTGCAAGGTGCTAGAGATGAGGTCATACACCTTAGGTAAGCAAAAGAACAAGCAACTTGGCTATTATGTCCTAATACCCCAACTCTTGCTTATTATGCAACTGGAGCAACTTGAATGTGTCTAACTGCTGCAATATCATTCTTGGATGAACTCTAACTTTTTTTTTCCAACAAAATGTAAACTGTTTCATCTTCAAAAGACTTGTAAATTAAAAAAAACAATTAAAATTCATGTAGAGGACCAACAGTATAGCTCAGCGGACTAAGTGCCTGCTTAGGTAAGTGCAGGGGCCAGGGTTCCATCCCTGGCACTGCATGCCATGCCAGCCCCACCCTTGGGTACACTGAGCCAGGGATGGAGTCCAGGCACAGTGGCGTGCACCTGTAATCCCAGCAATAGGGAGGAAGAAATCAGGAGGATCACTACCAATCTGGGCTGTGTATTGAGACCCTGCAAAAAAGAAAGAAAGAAAAAGAAAGGAAGGAAGGAAGAAAGAAAGAAAGAAAAGAAAAGAAAAAGGAAAACCTTAAAAAAAATCATGTAGGATTTTACCTGTCCTTACGCTGCATGAGGAAAAGGATTAGAGTTACCAAGAAACCGGGATTTTAGTTCAGTCCTCCCATACAGAGTATGACTTTGTACAGCTCTTTGACTTACAGATGTCTTAGTTTCCTCATCTTAGAATACTGAAGTAAATTCTGTATTTATTCTGTATATAAACTAAATTCTACTAGTTTTTTTTTTTTTTTGCTTTTTAAGACAGGGTCTTACTATACAGTTCAGGCTGGCCTTGAACTCACTTTTGTATCCCAGGCTGGTCTCGAACTTGCACTGATCCTCCTGCCTCGGCCTCCTAAGTGCAGGGAAGGGATTACCAGTGTTTGTATTTATCAGACTATTACAAAATACAGAAAAGGTGACATGAAATAAAATACAGTGTTCCACAGTTATTGATTTTTTGTATTTTGTCTGTAGGGATATTTTGAGAGTGGGAAAAAAAAGAGGAAAAAAGATGAATTTGACAAGGAGGGCTTGTATTCCAGCTGTAGAAATGGTACTAGCAGGACAGATCTGGCATTTCAGAGAAGTATGTGAAAGTATGGCTTAGTGGTTAGACAGTGCTCAGATCACTGGCTATTTGGTCCAAAGGACAAATTCCTTCCTTCCTTGAACTTGAATTAAAAAATATCACAGCAGTCACTGTTTCTGGAGATTTATCAGAAGTCAATACAATGCTAAAAAATTTACATGTGTTATTGTGAGTACTCTTCGATCACCTTTATGCGGGAAATAGTGTCATTTCACACATTTTAGAAACAACTGAACTCAAAGGTTAAGTGACAGTTTTCACAGCAACACAGATATTGGGGTGTGCATCCAAGATTTGGACTCACATCTATGTGACTCAAATACCTCCGTGCATGCGTGCGCGCAAGTGTATGTGTGTGCGCGCGCACGCGCGTGCACGTGTGTGTGCATGTTTGCCTTGGAAATACATAACAATAGTAAAAATGTAAAATATATAAACATCGTCTTATTTTAAATATAAGTATTAAAATAAAAATATAGCTAACCAAATGCTTTCTAATGTGGGGATATGATAGACTTTAGCAACCATGAGATTGCTCTATAAAAAATAGTTATCATCATGAAATCAACTCCTGATAGATGCTCACAGAGCAGTCAAGACAAGCAACCCTTCTCCACTGCTTGCAGCAGTGCAGACTGGTACAACTACTGTGGAAATCAGTGTGGAGCTTCCTCAAAAGCCTAGTATTAGAAGCCCCATTTGACCCAGTTATTTGCTTTATGGGCATCTTGTAGGAAGAATTGAAAACATACTATAGCAGTAGATGTGCAGCCACATCTATAACAGCACAGCTTGTGCTAACTAAATACTGGAAACAACCCAAATGTGGATCAATCACGGAATAGGTAAAGACGATGTGTATTTTTATACAATGGAGTACTACTTTGTCATCAAGAAGGATAAATTTGAGACATTTTGAGGTAAATGGGTGCAACTTGAGATCATATACTTAAGTAAATTGGAATAGCATATATAAACATACAATTGTCTCCCTTGTGTGAGAAGCTGAGGGAGCAAGTAGGGACCAAAATTTACAACAGTTATCGTGCAACGGGAAAATTTCTCAGAAGATAAGAAGAACTATGGTGTGGTAAAGGGGAAAGGAATGAAGGGAAAAGAAAAAAATGATAAAATTGATAAAATGGAAACTATGTTGCATAAATGGGAAAGGAAACTGAAACTAGGAGAGAGGATTGGAAAAAGCCGGAGTTAAAATATATCACGAGAGCCAGTGAGATAGCTGAGTGAGCCAGGAGCCTGTTTAAGCCAGCACAGAGATAGGGGCTTGATCCCTGGCACCACATGCTGCATGACAGCTCCACTACTGGGCACACTTAGCTGGCCACTGAGATTGGGCATAGTGGTGCACACCTGTAATGCCAGAGCTGGGGAGGCTGAGGCAGGAGGATCTCCACAGGTCTGAGCTGTGTAGCAAGACCCTACACCAAATACACTAAAACAAAAAGAAAGAACAGCAATAATATTCAAAATGTATCATGCAGAGGTACAAATTCCCTGTGATGAATATTATCATTGTGCATATCTAAGATGTACCAATGAATTTAATTTTTAATAATTCTAAATGGTATCCTATATAAAATTTAGCACTCCAAAACAGTCCAATAAAAAATAAAGCCCACTATACAAAGTTATAAAGATGATAAATTAGGGTAGAACGTAATATATATGATAAATACTGTCTTTAAAGATAAGGTATGATAGAAAGGTATGGTTGTTAAAGTTACTTCTTTGTACAAACAGGATTATCTAACCCTTCTATCCTAAAATTAGCATTTGCTTAAATTATCATAGCAATAGAAAAAATGTACAGTGGTCTTCAATCACAGCAAAATCTTTGTAAAAATAAAACAAGAAATAGAGCAAAGTGCTTATTTTGGCATTTTGTTATAGTTTTACCTTTATTAATTAATCCTACTGCACTCCCAAGTATTCTGTAATAATAATTACAAATTTCAGCATCTTAGTGAACAACCATGCACCGTGCCACCCCCACCCCCAGGTATCCTCAAAGGAGACTCATTTTGAAATCTCTGTCTGTCTTCCTGAACTGTGTGCTGCAAAGGAAGAAACTGGTAAGTACATTCTTTATTCATCTGTGTGATTTTCCTTCACCCAGCTAGGTTTGTGTTTTAACAAGTCCATAATTTCACCAAAGGGAAAACAATCTCCCTATGCATTTGCATGTGCACTGGCCCAGAGGAAACGGTTACAATATAAATAAAGGCTACATTTTCTCTCATTCAAATTATTTTATTTCTGCCAAAGGAAGAATACAATGTGGGAGAAGATTTCAGCTGAGAACCTATACTTATTAATTCTTTTATGGACAAAAATGACAAGTGTGCCTTGTTTGTTATACTACATCCTGAAAATTATATACAGGAATAAAGTACAAATCATTCTACTAAATGCATTTTTCCAGACCCTAAATTTACAGAATGAACAGAGTGAAACAAGCCCTTTATTCTGCCTTACGACTGAATGTTGCATTCTACTGAAAATTTCAGTGTCAATATTGTACTGTTTTTCTAAGTAGCATTCAACTCAATCAGGAAACATCAGAAAAACAGTGAACTAAAAAATTCATATAGCTTGGCTATGAGCAGAAACACTGCTGAGTAAAACTGAAGGTGTGGGTAAAATATTGGCACACCAACTGTTCCTAGCAGAATACCCAGAACCTTTTGCTTCCACAGAAGCTTTTTAAAATAACAAAACTGGAAAATAGTGATAAATAAATCCTGGAAGGTAAATGATGATACTGCATCGCATCTGTTCAAAGGTCTCTTGTTTCATGAAGTATAACTCATTGACACTGGCTGGTAACGCCCTTGGTATTGGAACAGGAAGAACATCACAGTGATCACAGACACAGTCAGTTCTCCAGGGGATGTTGGTAGTTTTGAGCAGCAGGATGCAGCTCTAGGGAACTTGGCTTTGACCTACTATTTTCCAGCTTAACCAGCATGGCTCAGGTAGTCATCAGATTCCTGCTATCGGCTTATAACTCCAGCTATGCAGGCCATTAAGAGGTCATCAACAACGATAGGGTAAATTCTGCTCCACTCTGGGAGGAAGCAAACTTCAAGCTAATGGGCTTCAAAGGAAATTAATTTCCCACTGGTCTTGTAACTCTGTGTTATATAAATCCTTGGATTTGAGACTAGGAATATTTCTTATGTGCTCTTGAAAATCTCATATAACTAGTCTTTAATAAAAAGAAACACAACTCCATCACACAAAGTTGTAGGACATGCATAAAAGCTTTCCACTGAATAAATCTTATCCCCAGATTATCTCTCTGGTGCAGCAAACAGCAACTGGTTTCTGTGAAGGTGTTCTAGTGCTAAGAAAGAACAGAGAATGCTCAGAAGGCAGTTTATCTTCAATTATTTCAACTGAACTTGGATTTAGAAGTTTTCCGTGTCCTTGGAGAGGACACACCTGAAATTGGCTTGCTTTTTCAGTCTTTCTACTCCAGTTACATTACGTGCTCAGGCTAGACTGTGGGGAGGCATTCGCAAACAGAAACACTTGCATTCACCAGGAGGTGGTCAGGATTATGCTGAGACTCTGTCCTCACACTTGGTGCTCTCTGGAGATTTCCATGTGGGATCTTCTGTGCTGCTTTGTAAGTGTCCAGCAGTAGTTTCAATTAGTTTCGATTGCACTGCCCGTGCTGAGAAACTTCCATAAGGCCGTTCCTGCTTTTGTCTTCTAATGCCCAGTTGTTTCAAGGAGATCAATTCAAAGTTGAATTTCCTAAGTTGTGGACACACAGCTTACAAAAAGCAATCATCCACAATATCAGTCAATTGTTCAAGATACGTATATGTCCCTTACCAGAGCATCTTATTATAGTCCCACTGAAGCAGATAAAGAAGTCATTAGCCTGAGACTGTCTTTGTAACTGTAGCTCCCATGCCAATAAACTGAAATTTAACTTAGAATATTTCATGCAATTGAGCAAAAATAAACAAATAAAAGGAAAGAATGAGCCTCAGTCAGTCACAAACAGCCAGTCAGCTGATTGGTTGTACAATCTAAAATCTCCCCATGAACCACATCTATGTAAGATCCATTGCTCATCACACCACATTCAAGTAAGACAAACAACTACCTCATGCCCATAGCCTGGCAAATTTATATTTTCTTTATTTATCTTTAATATTTTTTTGTTACAAGGTCTCAACATGCAGCACAGGCTCCTGATGATTCTCCTGCAGTCAGCCTCCCCAGCATTGGAATTATAGGTGTGTCCTACCATGTCCCTGGGCTCTGTGGCCAGGGACAGGGCTGGCACAGCACGAGGTGTTGGGGAGGATCTAACCACTGTTCCTGTGCTTGCCTAAGCTTGCCCAAGCAGGTGCTTTCATCCATTGACCTATCTCACTAGCCCCAGAATCCCAGAATTTCTGCTTTATGTTCATGATCACAATACAAAAGCTGGCTGCTGACTGCTACATTGGAATTCTGTACTTACTCCAGTTTTGTATTCAACCCTAATCATGAATCATTCCTTTTTCCATAAATTTTTAAATGCATGTTCTCTAAAGTTTTCATTTAAAGACTTCTGAAAAACCAACTGCTGGTTGTTCTAATTCTCACTGAAATTTATTCAAGGAGTCTGGCTGAATTATATGAACAAAGCCTAGAATACATATAATGCACTCATACTTAAATAGGTACATATATGCAAAATTATACAGTGGAGTTATATTGTATAGGTGTGGACTTGGCTCCCTTAAAGCAACATGTCTTTCAGTTTGGGATTCATGTTGATGCTGCACAAAGAATCGGAAAGATGTAAAAGATTCTTTATTTCAAAAGAAATCTTTTGTTTATGTATTTATTTGGTACAGGGCCTTGCTATGCAGCTCAGACTTACAGTAATCCTCCTGCTTCTGGTTCTCCCTGGCTGGTATTACAGGTGTACAACACCATGCCCGGTTTCACTGGTCAGCACTGTGAACCCTGGGGTTTCGGGGCCAGCAAGGCATGTGGTACTGTGTATCAAACTTGGGTCTTTGTGCTTTCCAGACAAGTGCTTAGACTACCAAGCTATCTCCCTAGCCTAAGACAGGAAGGATTCTTAAATGCCTTCATGGTATGCGACAGAAATCAATCCCTACAGAAGATATGGACTTTTGTCTGTTCTTAGTCACAGAAATCACCAGGTTACCTTAACTGTGCCCTTTGGATGGTATACTCCTTAGGTATTTGTCTCTCGTTCTAATACTTCATAAATCCTTCTTCTCTGCTACAGAGCACCAAGTCATTTCCCAACATGGTATAGGACTCCTTAACCTGTGCCTCCATCTAACTTATGGCAATGAATCCTAGGCTCAAAGCCCAGCTGTGAAAACCAAAATATAACTTTTCGGTTGCCAGAAGAAGAAACTCATACAGACTCTGTGTTGTAGCCTTGGAAAAAACAAAACATATCACATAAGTGTCTGTAAGGGGCTGGCAATATCACGTGCCAGGAATTAACATTTTTTGTTTATGCCAGATGTCAGGTATCCTGCCTCTCTCCCTGAACTGTCAAAAAGCATAATACAGAGAGAAAAGGTCAAAAGATCCTGAGAGATGTTAGTGGTGCTTAAAGGTTATAATGATTGAAAAAGATCGCCGTAAGTGTACGTACATCACCACTTCAGATGTCATTTCATATCTCAAGTGCAAACAGAATAGGCCTTCTTAAGAGATTTGTGAAATATAATACTGTGGAATGGAATATGTTTTGGCAGTAGGGCTAAAAACACGATGGTTACTGAATGTCAGCCAGACTGGGCCCCCTTATCTGAAGATCAATGATTAGGGATGACTGGTGGATTGGTTTACCTAGCAGAAAACACCAGCCTGTTGTTATTACTTGAACAGATGTAATGCAATCCACACATAATTAATGGAATTTATAAAATACCAAAGTATATTAACTAGTCAAAGTAACCCTTTCATTTTCTCCCCATCTCCTAATGATGTAATGAAATTACTCACTAACATACTGAGATGTCTCTATAAGCCAAGATGAATCTGAACAAATTCAGACAAACAACTCCCCTTAGAGATGAAATAGAAGAGAATTCTCCCTTTCTGCCTTGTATCATCCCTGCCTCCTTCCCTCTCTCCTTCCCTTCCTTCCCCTCCAGTGCCCCGCCCTGCTCTCCCTCTCTCTCCCTCCTTCCCTCCTTTCCTTTTGCTCTTCCTTCTTTTTCTCCTTTCTTTCTTCTCTTCCCCTCTTCTTCATTACTTATTTCTTTCCTTCCCATCCCTTTCTCTGTCTTCATAATCTTTCAGTACAGAACCCACTGCTTAAAATATGTGCAGAAGTTCACTTAAAAATATTTCAAGAGAACATAGTAGAAATCAGAGGGCTATACGGAAAGCTGTCTCCTAATTACTTCTACAAACAGCCCTCAACAGGAGATCCTCTGACAAGGACTGTGGAGCATGGCCATGTTAGGTCAGCTTTTCCTACACGGTGTTTCTCAGCATAGCTCATCCTGCAAGGGTCTCCATAACCCATGGGTTTTCTTCTCAATTAAAGTTTGGAAAATAATGCATGCTCAATTCCTGCTCCTAGATATGTAAAATTAGTAGCATCCTATTAAAGTCTCTTAGAGATAAAGATGCTCACTTTTTCTTCCTCTTAGATATTTTTAAAAAGTTTTTGAAAAATTACCCTTACAAACAATTATCATCTGCATGGAATCCCAACATTCTACGAAGCTGAGACAGGAAGATCATAAATTGAAGCCTACTTAGGCAATTTAACAACATGAAGGGACACTGTCTCAAAATTTAAAAATGTAGCAGCAGCAACAGCAGCAGCAGCAGGAGTAGTAGTAGTAGTAGTAGTAGTAGTAGTAGTAGTAGTAGTGATGGTAGAATAATAATGATTAATAATAATAATAATAATAATAATAATAATAATAATAATAGGTCCAAAAAAGTAGCTCATTGTAAATGTCTTGTGATCAATCCCTAATGTTGCAAAATAAACTTGTTCTCACAATTTTGTGTTCAATATTCAACTCCTAATCAGATAGCCTTGTCAGGGCACTTTGTGAAGCAAGGCTACTGTCTGTGCAGGATGACCCGACCACGACAAGGCAAAGACACACAGCAGGATGTGAAGAGTGAAACACAAATTTAAAAGCAGCGACAGGAGTGGGTGCATAAAACATTGTCACTGACAAACAAGGACGTTATTTCAAAACAGGAAGAAAATACTTAGGTTTCCAGATTTGTACTAAAAATACATTAAGCAAAACAATCAGTTTGCTGATAGCTACAACGAAGAACTAAGCACAGTCCTACTAATGATAGTTACTCATGGGAACAGGAAGAGTGGTCCACAGAAACGGACTAAGGTAACGGCTCTCACTCATCCTTCAGTCACTTCAAGAGATGGTGGAAGGGGTGAGCAGGGGAAAGGAAGAGGGATGAAAAATTAAGATGTGTTAAGTGTGCATGCCAACTCCATGCAAAGACTGTACACATGTCTGATGTCTGTGGACATGTTCTAATCAAAATATAATAAAAATGTATGTAAGAGTTTGTGTTTATGCACAATCAATTTTCATTCATTGCACTCCCATGACTTTGCTTTGTTTAGGGGACACTGTGGAGATATGTAGTTCATTTGCTAATAAGGAGGTAAATTAAAAAAAAAAAAGGAAATATCCCTAATGACTCCAGAAAAAGTACACAGAACAAACAGTTCTTCAGAAGGATGGAGAGGTTACATTTATCTTGATGCTATATCTAGATTGCTCAAATGCTGCAAGTCTCCAAGAGCACATGACCAGCTGTGTTAGTGATCCTGGCTCAGAATTATTTACACAAAATACTCATCACTCTCATACAAGTTAATTTTTGAAGCGATAGGCCACTCACTGTCCTTTGAATTTATGATTCCTCAGATCTCCGAGTGGATGGGGCCTATTCTTTTACCTCCTCCATTCCACCCTTTCCCTTCCATCTCATTAATTAAAAGTCCTTGAAGAGACTTCCAGGCTGTGGCTTACAGGATGAAGAAATCTTTAATCAATGCGTTATTTGACCCATATTCCTACATTGGCAATGAAAAATTTTGGCAATCTCTTGTCTTCTAGCTTTTCTTCAAAAGTTAGCACTGTGTTTTCTCCACAGCAATAACAAGGGGAGCAGAATGTCATCTGAGCTCTTTGGGTGGCACTGAGTTGGCCCAGAACTTCCCATTCTGAAGTTGGGTTTTTACATATTCTTGGTAAACGTGCAGTACCATACAGTAGGTTTTATATCTAGATTGCCATAAAATATGGGAAATTAAAGAATTACAAACACCAAGGGCTCAAAAAACGCAATAAAGGATAGTGTATAATAATCTGCCTTATTAGTAGGCATTGCTGATTGCTGAAGTCTGGCATGGTCTCACATGCCTATAATCCCAGCACATAGGAGGCTGAGGAAGGAGGATCACTGTAAATTCAAAGCCAGCCTAGGCTTAAAAATGAGTTGAAGACCAGTCTGAACTACTTTATCAAAATTGTATCAAAAAGAAAAAAGAATTACTGATTATTCTTACACACTTTGGCCCATTTGGTGAGAACTGCATATAACAGACAATTTGAAAATACAGTGAAGACAGAAAAGATGGCTATAACATTTGGGAATAAAATAAATCACTGAGACCATTTTGCTTTTGCATCATGAGAGTGACAGGTCTCATTTGGGAGCCATTGTTTCTTATAGCAGAGAAGTCACAGGCGCCCAAGTGCAGCTACCTCAGCCTTGTAGCCACGACATAGGAAGTGACCATTGTTAGTGTAACCCACTGAAAGGTTATCATTTGTCACTGTCGTGCAACCTAGCAAACACTGACTGACATAGAGCACAGCTCATGCAAACAGTGGAAAATATCTCCATGTGCTTACTACTGAAAGTATGTACAATGAATTTAAAATAAAGGGATATTAAGAAAAATGTTATGGCATGAAATGTAACCAGCAAGTTGGAAATATGGATGACAAAAAATTAATGAACTCAAAAAAGAACTGAATTTGCTATGCTTTTTGTTTGCTTGCTTCAATTTTATGTATTTGGTGCAGGGTCTCACTGTAGACTCATAATGATTCTCCTGTTTCAGCCTCCCCAGTACTGGGATTACAGGCATGAACCACCATGCCAGCATTAAGTGGCTGGCTCTGTGTACTCAGGGTGGGGCTGGTGCAGCATGAGGTACCAGGGATCAAACCTGGATCCTTGTGCCTGCCAGGCAGGTGCTCGGACTGTTGACCTATCTCTGCGGTTCCTGGTTATTTTTTAAAAATGAAAATAAAGTAAATGATGCTGAGAGATTTAACTTCCTTGTCAGAAAAAGAAAAAAATAATTGTATGAGATGCAAATCCTGTCCACTCTCATCTATTTGAAGTACTTGGCTGGCCCCTCTAGAGTCTAGCAGTAGGGGAATATGATCACCTCTCAGGTTGTATGAGTGAGTTCAGAAAGACAATATTTTAAATCTTACTAAAATTGCACTTCACAATTTCTTACCTGTAAATCCTGATATCAGTCCACCTTGCTAAGCTGAAAAATGTACTTTAAATAAAACCCAGGTCTCCCAGGAAAGGCATCAGTTTTGAAACTCTATTCCTAAGGGATCAATTTGGGACAGACATGCCTTCTTGGGATGCAGCATGAACACAGGTACACAACACAAACAGCAACGATACACAAATTCACTGCTTCAGAGTGCGGTGCCAACCAGTACCTAGTGGGAATCAAAATCGATGCAAACATATCCATAGGCCAGGCAAAATGCTAGGTCCCGGTCAGCATTGACAAAACACAGGACAGTTGGGTACTGCTACTCCATGCTCAAGCAGAGGATGATGGGCAGGGTGTCTCAGCTATGCAGCTAAGCACACCAGCCCTGCTCAACAACAGAGACAGTTCTGCTGAGATGAGACCTATCTAGCTGATAAGTGAATAAACATCCATGTTCTACACAAACCAAACACCTACTTCAATTTTTGAGTACAAATTGTCCTGAAAAAAAATTCAGTCCAAAAAATGCTTTAAGTCTTCCATTTGCTCCAGCAAAAATCATTTCCTGGTCCTTTAAATATTTCTGAAAAACATCTAAGTTTGTATAACTTGACCTGATGGACCAGAAGTCCTGAAAGTCACTGATAAATGCAGGCTCCTAAGAAAGTCGCCACTGTAGGGGCAGAACCCCTGAGACTGAGGCTGCAATCTGCATTTTAAATGGGTCATTCAAATAAGCTGGTTTAAGTAGTCACTGTTATTTATACAATCCTGCCTTTATTTTTGTATTTTTATATTTTTAGGGAAGGGTCTATAGGGTGTTCAGTGTCTCACTACTAGATCAGCCTCCTAGTGATCCACCTGTATACAGCCTCCCAAGACCTAGTATTACAGGTGTGTGCCACCATACCCAGTCTCAATTGCTGTCTCACTGCACCCCAAGGGTGATGCGAGGCTGGCAGAGCAGGCCCAGGAATCAAAGTCCTGGTCCCTGCACCTGCTTGCAGGTGCTGTAATCTGCTGAGCTCTCTGTAAATACTGACTTTAATACATGGGCCAGTGTCCAGTGTGTCTATGGTTCTCTAAATGCTTATTTATAAAAATATAGCACTACCTGAGAGTGACAGTGCTATATTTACTAGTTGCACAATTGATTTCTGCTTCTTCCTCAACATAAATCAGGCTATACTTCTTCACTTTCTTGGCTCTCTGCTGTAAGCATGTGACCCTTTAATACAAAAATAAATAATAAAGAAAGGCTGAGGATAACGCTTGGCAACAAAGCCCAGTGTTCAATCCCCAGTACCGCACATTCAAAGCAAACTTAAAAGCTGAACGTTCTCAAATTCGAAAGGCACATGTACAATGTGAGCATTCTAGAATTGTAATCAGGAACACTAAACATACAGTTGCCTAGGCAAAATCCTCCATTTAGTTTGACCTAATACATTGTAGGTGTCTTTGTTACAAGATCCTGAATAAGCCTAGGTAAAACAATAAGCATATACAAATGTGTTTCTGTATAAAACCACAAGTATCTGGCTCATCTCTGAGTCCCTGCACAGATTAATTCATCTGTCTTCCTTAATGAAACTATTGTGCTTTTACCAGGTGTGAAGTACCAAATAAAGGTTACCATCACTTTTGAGGTGCAATTTTTATGAAACAAACTTTACCGTACTTGATTTGCACTGAATTCACAATCTATTTCTTATTTAAAAGTGGAAACAGCAGCTCTGAAAATTTACCATACATTCTTATTGAAGCTCTATCTTTGTAACATAGGATTTAAACTTTCAAGCTTCTGCACGTAATTTTGTTCATGGGCTTAATGCTCTGTCTGATTCTGTAGGTGGATGAAATCAGAGTAAGGAGGACTCAGCTGTCTGGAGAAAATGATTTTCTCATCACACTGTGGCAGACCATTTAGGAGACCTGAGAATTTAATGCAGGGGAAACCCTGAAGCCATTCTGCCATGAGGAAATGTAAGAATGGTCAGTGGCATCTCTAAAATTTTGAGGAAGTTCACCCCAAAGTGGAAAGTGTCGGTTATAATGAATGAATCCACAGCTCTGTCAAATTGTCTCCCCTGACCTTGACTCTTTCCAAACTAAGTGTGATGTGTTCGGTACTGGCTTTAATGAAAAAAGGATGCTGGGACAGCCCATGGGAGAATCAGGGATGCTACCGCTGTGATTTTTCATATATTGAATTTTCTATTTTCTTTGCGTCAGTTTCCTTACTACACACACACACACACACACACACACACACACACACACACACTGTTGTGGATCTAACCATGATGCTCATTGCATTAGTTATGAGTCTTTGTTTACAAAAAATAGAAGCTGATAGATTCAGCATAGCTAAGGACTGAAACGTGATACAGGAATGTATGGCTGTTGGAGAGCAGATGTGAGCAAGGAAGCAGCACCCAAGGAAGCGGGTCTGGGGAGCCTAGGTCTGCAGCACTTCCCTGCCTCTAGTTTCTGTGGCCTGGACATCAGCTTCCCTATTTCCTGGGAAAGAAAGGAACTGCTCCAGGTTTCCAGGTCCAGAATTGTGAACTTTAAGGTCAAACCCAAAATTCTCTAAAGAGAGCATCTGATTGGGCCAGCTTGTGACAGATGTCATTGGGCCAATGAGCTGGAGCCGCCTGCCTTCTTAGATGTGTCATATGTTCCTTTATTTCTAGAGATAATTTGTTTTATTAAAGAACAGTCTAGTCTTTCATCCTCAATTACAGATAATATCACCAGGAGGGAGGCCCACGTATTTTGTAAAATTGTTTTTTAAAGTGTAGTGAAAATATCCTAGGCAAAACAATCCCTTCAGTCACATAAAATACATCAGTCATTTCAAGCAAATCTTACATGGTTCTTTTTTAAATCATCACAGTATTCCACATACAGTGGCACATGCCAGTTATTCCAGTACTCTAGGAGGTTGAAGATCGTAAGTTTCAGCCTATATGGGGTAACTTAGAATTTAGGGAAAAAAAAAAAAAAAACTGAATTAAAACAGAGCTATGCAGCTCAGTGCTAATGCCTGGGTTCAATCTTTAGTACTTAACAAAAAAAAAAAAAATCCTCATAACTTTATAAAGGTAGGCTCTATGATCTCCTGACACATACACAGAATGAAGTAGATATACTGAAGATAGGCAAGCTGCCCTGGTCATAGAACGCTAAAGTCTGAACTGAAAATCAAGGGGCCTAGCTCTAGATACCCAGTAGCTAGCTCTGTTTTTTGGTGTCTCTATCTCATTGATTTTTTCACTTTCCTTGTGTGTGTGTGTGTGTGTGTGTGTGTGTTTGTGTTTATCCATGCATCCATAGATTTGTAAGATAGTGCTTCAAATTATGATTATAAATACAATTATATTAATGAAGCCATCAAAACTTTGTAGAACACTTTCATAGAAGGTGGAAAATGGGTAGCTAGGAAAGGCTATAATTTGAGGAGCACAGGAAGTTGTTTTCATATTTTCTATGAGAAAGCAAGAGTATGTGAAGCCCAAATCTGTTTTAGATAAATTCCCTAACTGTCCTAAGCCTGACCTATTTGCAGCAAACAATACACAAAACATCCAAAAACAAGTGTTATTCCTTTGCTTCAGTAAGCCCAGTCCCTAGTTGAATAATTGCACTTATCTCTGTGCTAGGAACAGGAAACTCCTAGTTATATTTTGAGCTCCTAAACACTGAGATAAATGTTTTTCACTCGTGACATATTTTAGGGTGTGGCTCAGTAAATATTGATCAGAGCATATTCCCATCAACTTTACCACAGAAATGCATGGAATTTTCTCTCTATTTAATATCAATCTTATTCTTTGAAGGGTTGTATTAATTATAATAAAACATTATAAACATAAATCATTTTCCTAACATCAATAGCAAATTTACTGCATGAATAAATTAATGAAAGAATAAAATTGGATATATGAAATCATACAATGATGGATGGATAGACAAGTGGAAAGAAAGAAACAAAATATGAAAGAAAACATGGAGGAAATTAGGGAGAAAAAAGGAGGAATGAAGTAGAACTGATACATATTTTACATTACAATTTTCATATTGAAGACATTTGGAGGAACTGAGGATGTTCCATCTCTATTTTCAACAACAGGATAGGTGTGCAGAAACTAGGGCCATCCACTGGGAAATCAAAATATTCTGTAGTCATCCATGCAACAGAAGCTGAGGCTTCTGTGTCAACTCACTCAGAAGACACGTGCCTGAATGTTGCTTTGAATCAGTTACTATTTCAGCTATCAGGATATGTGAATACTCATATGCACACTCGTGAATTCAACACCTAGCCTTACAATTGCAATGTTTTAATCGTTTAGTCCAGAGATGGGTTCTCTGACTCTGTCACAACATGTAAACCTAACAATTGGTTGAGAAGAGTAAATTAGCAACTCTCTGATACAGATGCTATTTTTCAAGCCCTACCAATCCTCTGCTTTATAACCTGCATTTCAGGCTGTGGTAGTTCTGGTGACATTGTGACACAACATTTGGACACTCATTCTGTTTTGGTGAAGATGAAAACCCTGGTTTCTTGAGAAGCTACAGTCTACGTAGTGAATAGAAAAGCAAAGGTGATGGGAGTCACAAATGTTATTCTTCCCATCATTCTAGTACACACACATGCGCGCACTCGTGTGTGTGTGTGTGTGTGTGTGTGTGTGTGTGTGTGTGTGCATGAACACGCATAGGTGGTGCTGGGAAGTGACTCCAGAGCTGTAACAAGGAGTTGAATTCTCACTCTCATTTTTTTTTTTTAATTTTGAAGGAGGATTTCACAAAATTGCTAAGCTGCCTAGAGTGGGCTCAAACTTATAAACCACTTGTCAGTTTCCCAGGGTACTGGAATTATAGTCATGTATTGTATACAGCTATACACATATACCCTAGACTGCAAATATCTGAGGAGAGTGACTACTTCTTAAGTTTTCCTCAATTACAAGTAGAAGAATAAGGAAGGGCTGTTCACTGACAACTATGCCTCATACAATATGATGTCACAATCACAAAATGTAACTTTAGGAAAATTAATATTTTTAGTCATCACATTCAAAAATATTGTGGAATATGTGGCATTGCTATGATAAAGTCTTCAGCAGCTGACAAGTTTTTTTCAAAATGAAAACTCCAGTTGATGCTACCTGCGACAACTTGTGCTTTTTGGCCTATTCATTTTGGAGAAAAGGAAAAAAATAAAGATGTTGAAGCAGAGGGGTGAATCCCATGCCATCTGGCTCGTGTCTAACCCTTCATACTTTGGTCACACCAGGATTTGCGAATCAATTTTTAGCATAAAGCAGCTACAGTTTCCACTCCCTGCTGTTTGACATCTCATGTGCTTCTTTTCACATTCCCTAGGCAGTGTCATTGTACATGAATGGCCGTGGATAGACCTAAATTCTCACCACTTTGCACACACATGGAGAACTGCATTAGAGGTCAAAGTGGTTTGCTGCTTAAACACCAGGATAGACTTTAAGCCTGTTCTCTAGCCAGAATTTTAACAGTCGTAACTGGGCAAAAATCACTACAAAGAAGTGTATATGGAATAACCCAATTAACCTACAAATTCTTATCTAATTAGTATTTATCATGAGGTGTCCATAAACTAGTTTTCAACTCTATTTTTAATAGGGCAATTTTCTCTTGCATTTGAATTTCTAATGATTTTTCTGGAGACAGCAGCAACTGCATGGTAATTACACTAATTTCCAGCTTTCCACACTATCAGTAATCAGATCAATAACTACTCCATAGACTATCTATGTCCAGTTCCTCATTTCTGTTTTATCAGTTCCTAGTTTCTCTACAGCTTTGGGCTGTTACACCCACTGGCTTCAGAGAAATCCTGGACTTTTCTCCAGAGAAAGCAATGACTAAGTCATGGCAAGAAATACGACAGAAATAAGGAGAGATTATGGCCTCTCTCCCACAACAGTCTGCAGTGTTGAGGGGTGATATGGACAATTTAACAAAAATTTCTAATTGCCCTAATTGTCTTCTACCACACATTAGTTTTGCTTCTTATTAGGTCACATAGATGGTGACTATACCTAAGCAAACCAGCCCAGAAAAGCTTCACTGGTTATTTGCACACATGAATGAAAGGAGTATAAATAACCTATATATGTCTATGTCTGTATCTATCACCTTAATTTTTATGGAAAAATGTTGTTTTTTTTCTCTTTTCAACTAAACGAAAGAACTTACGGATTTGTTTTATCAAAAGAAGTGACGCTAATAAAATTTTATTGTGGATAATAATAGGAGAAGTAGGACGCAAGGAATAACTAAAAGCATGATAGAAAGAGTAACCATTACTTGTTACTAAATATCCAGGCCATAACTCTTATGTATCGTACTACAGGGTACACAAAATATAAAGCCAGAGCCAAACCTAAGCAAACAACAATGCTCCTACTGTTAGTTCTACCTCTATATTCTAAAAGACTTCTAATTTCTGAAGTCTCTTCTATAAGCAACAGGCAGAATGTTGTGAAGTTGTTTAGGGTAAAGGTGGCATCCCTCCCCCACAAACAGGTGCACAGTACAGAAGAGTGAGCAGGGAGAGGCGGGAGGTATCCCAGGGGTTTTGGAGAAGGTGAACTATGAAAATAAAGGACAATCCCACTCGCACCTCTTATTGCATTCAATTTAATTGTAAAATTTGAAGGTTCAGGAGCTGGAGAGATAGCTTGGCAGTCTAAGCACCTGCCTGGCAAAAGCAAGGACCTGGTTCCATTCCTGGTGCCATATGCTGTGCTGGCCACATAACTCTGGGCATGCCATGTAGACCACCAAAACCATTTATAGAGGCACACTCCTGTAATCCTAGTGCTGGAGAGGTTGAAACAGAAGGATCACTACCAGTCCAAGCTGCACAGTGAGGCCCTATACCAAGTACATGCATACATACATACATACATGCATACATACGTTCATACATACATTCATACATACATTTTTTTAAAGAAAGTTGGTGAAGATTTCTCTGATTTGTCAGAGACATAAACCAAACTCAAGGTAGAGAATCTGCTTGATTTTATATAATATCTGTGCAATGAGAAGTTGTGGGATAAAATCATGATCACTTTCATGCCTGGCTCTCTGGGATTATCATTAAAATTGAACACAGCCCTAGGACTTGGAAAATAAAGACAAGAGTTTTATGACACAATAAAAATATACAAATCGGTTGGAGACTTGGAAAGCCACCAAACAAGAAAATAAATCAGAGTGAGAAGTGTCTTGAGAAAGAAGCTTCAGGCTTGAATTGGGCGGTGGGGAATAGAATAACCTCGGAGGAAAGATAATCTGTTGTTCCTGATGTGCTAACCGCCCTTAGTGTAGTAGCTGTGGAAAGAGCTTGGAGGAAATGGAGACTGAGAGGACAAAGGAAGATCATGGAAAAGTCTTAGTAGATTTTATTACATGGTATGGATGGTTTAGAACCTTAACACTACCACTAGCCCATGGACCTACAGCATTGGGTTCCAGGAGAACTTATTAGAAATACAGAATCTCAAGCCCCAGCCCAGACCCAAGAAATCACACTGAATTCTGTCAAGTCTGCAGCTGATTCATTTGCAATTAAAGTCTTAGGAGCAGCATGTCTGAACTGGGCATTGCGTGGAACTCAGGAAGATTTCTGCTAATATGAGCTTAGGCATTGCTGATATGTCAAACGTTTCTGTAAACAAGGTGCTATAATATTAAAACAAGTACATTAAGTCAGCTGCCTCCACTGTGGAGATGTCAGCAGCCTTTGGCCTAGGAGAGGGCTGCCTCTTCTGAAGGCAGTGCTCTCTTTTGGAGGACAGCTGTTTGCAGTAGGGTGTGCTGCAGAGCTCTGGACAGCAGGCCCACCATCCAGGTTCTTGTCTGCAGCAGGGTGCACTGTAGAGCTATGGACAACAGGTCCACCATCCAGGTTCTTGTTTTGCTTCCTTGTTGCTTTGTGATATTTGGGAAAGTGCTATCTCTGGGCCACAATTTCAGTGCTACCAAACTGCAGCCCTAAGAAAGAAGCTGTGAATCTCTATTCTGAGACTTAGTCTCCCAGCAAAAATGATTTACCCATTTTCCTATACATGACTCACATTTATAGTTTCGTAGTGCTCCATTGTGCATCTTGAGGTCACATTGGAAAGTGAACTAAACCAGAAGAAAGTTAACTGTCACCTGATTTCTTTAATAACAGAAGTTCAAAATATAAACAAGTTAAAGAGCAAAATAAAAGAGACTTGGTAGGAATGGGCAGGCAGGTCCTGTAGAAATGGGAAGGGCTTCAAAGAAGGTGTGAGAAGGATGGGTTAGGGAGGTAGAGTCAAGATGACGGAGATGTTGTGCCCATATGTGCCCAATCCCCAAATGGATGTGCTTAGTATGTTTCTCACTCTTGTCTCATTGCAGAGTCAAATGTCCAGCACTCAAAATGAAGGAAGAAAAGGTTTAGTTACTGGAGGTTTTAGTCCCTACTTGGCTGGCTCCAAGGAAGAGCGGCACATGGCAGAGAGCAATCTTTCATGGCAACAGCAAAGAACAGAGAGCAAGTTGGAGGAGTAGAAGCAACAATGGCTGCAGAAATCAAGTCTGTCTCTCTTAAGTTGCATTCAGGCTATTGGTCCCAGGCTGGGAGTAGTACTCACACCCGTAATCCCAGTAGATCATGAGTTAATCACAGACTTTAGAAATCCAGTCCATGACTACAGGAGGCTTTGGGGGGACAACTAGACACAAACTATAACAGTATATAAACATATGGTTTAATAAATATATAAGTAAGTATGCAGGTTTTGGCTTAAGATATTTGGATATTACCTGTTGAGAACTCATACTCTTGGCATCTCCAGGACAAAGCTTGGAAGCTCTTAGATTCATACTCATCCTATTCCGCTCTACACTTTAACAGAAGTATCTTACTAGCACAAAATTTCCATAAACGTCTTGCATCTAAGGAACACTCAGTGAACAGAGGTGAGCACTACCGTTGCTACCATTATTATCACCTTTCAGTGCTTACACTGTTAGGCTGCTCTAGGAAGAAAGCTGATGAAGGCAGAAAAGCAGAAATTAACAAAGCAACAATAACAATGTAAACAGAAAATAACAAATGTAAATATTTCCAGTCACAGAAAAGAGAAGGAAGGAATGTGCTGTGAAGAGCAGTGGAGACAGGGGAGCAAGGGTTTCTGTCTGTGGGGCCATGGGATTCCCTGAGCCCCAAGTGGCCCCCAGCAAGGGCCACAGTACTCTGAAATGCTCTTGGTGACTTATACTGAGCAAGCCGAGAGTCACCACATCAGCTGCACTCTGACCTGACTCAGCTTCCCCTGAATTCAAATCTTAAGGCCTTTTTGGGAGAGCAAGCCGGCCTGCTGCCAGGTGGTGTGGACAGAATTCATTCCAATCCATCAGAAACTGTGCCAGCCTGGTCAGCACTCAGGGCATTGTGGCTGTGGAATGCTTATAAGTAGGAAAATAAAGTTTTAGACTTTGAAAAAACACTTTTTAAATGTCCCAAATTTTAAAAAGCATTCATTTATTTCATGGTGTGGTCCTTCATTCACAAGATAGTTGTTGGCCTTCTCTTGCATGTTAGGCACTTCTCTTTGTATTAGGCACTTATGTCAAAACAGACACTGATAAACCAGTGTGTTCAGACCATGCAAGTGAACTGTGAATATGTCAGGATATGTACTTCAATGAGAATAACGGTTTTCTGTTTGGTTTTTGTTGTTGTTACATTTTAATCTGAACCTCACACTGTGGCCCTGGTCAACCTAATGAAAAGACTGGCAGGTTCTTTGTCCGTTAGGGTGACTGTGGTATGACTGGAGAGCCTTCCTTTCTTGCTCAGCTTCATCTTGCTAAGTGGCCACAGTCACACCATCTAACTGTTTTCAGAGGGAAGAGAGCTACTGACTCCAAAAGCAGAGGTGAATCAGGACTTCATGTCTTGGGACTGCTGCTGCCAGTCTGTAGCAGAGTGGGCTGCAGAGCTCTGGACAGCAGGCACACAATCCAGGCTCTTGTTTCACTTTCTCACTGCTCTGTGATATCTGGAAAACTTCTATCTCTTCCATCATCTGGATCCTGTTTAATACAAGATGTGCCCACTCTGTGCATAGTCAATTAAGGTTCTTCTTCTCTAATCAATGAATATAAGTAATTATAAAAGAACTAAAGGAAAATTAATTAAATTTCAAATTGGGCAAACAATTTCAAAATTTTACTGCTTTTTTCTCATTCTAAGGTTTGCAAACTGGTGTACCTACCCTCCATCCAACAGCGGAAGGGAAAATTGCACAAAGATCATTCAGTTAGTTTCAGGAACCACTGAGGAAGAGTTTGGTTCATCAGGATCATTACCCTTAAGGATGGCAAGAGATGGGGAGTGCCAGAAGGAATCAACTTGAAAAACCAGACAACAGAGGTAGAAGAAGCCAGGATGTGGAGAAGACCCATTGTTTACAGAATGGATTAAACTTCTAGATTCAGCACACTGGGCATTCAGGATCAAGTGCTTACACAGAGATTGGGACAAAGGCTTTTAATCCATGATTAAAACCTGTAAAACAGGCCCAGGTAGAAAGAAACTAAACTATGAGGTGGTCTAGAAGAGATTTGGAAATCCTTGCAGGAAGCTCAGGATTGAATATTGCCCAACAGAATCACCCACTTTTGGTCAGAAATGGTGGCTGAGGTATGTGCTGGCCTTGCTAGTCACCAGATGTGCATGCTGGGGTGGGACATTAGGCCAAAGCCTCTGTGTGCCTGGGAACAAAGGGCCAGTTGCTGACACTCACCCCAGAGCAAGACAGCAAGTACTTCGGGGTTAGCACAGCTCTTTGCAAACCTTATAGCTGCAGAGTGTGTGAACTCCCTATCTTCAAGCCAATCTGACTTCAGTTGCTTTAATCTGCAATCAAAAGACTATGCTACCTTAAAAGTTCAAGTTCCTCTGGATCTTCAGCATTCCAAAACAATGTACTACATTAGGCTGGGAGACTAAATTTAGCTACGTGCCAGCAGACACACTGGCACTCCTATTAACTAAGTCCAAAATCTGCAGGTTCCAAATGGCTCATATTTTTCACATGGCTACATATGATGGGGGACGCTTGTATTATTAGGCTGAGATTTCTGATTAAAATGGACAATTCACTAGGGAAAAAAGGGACATTTTTGTCACAGAATATTGTCATTTGGAAAGGATATACTATGATAAAAAGAAAACTTCTCAATTTCACCTCTGGTGAGAAAGAACCTTAGTAACTTATTTATCTTTCAGTTATTCTCAATTTCTCTATAATGGAATGTGTTCATTTCTCAGAGAACACTGATTTATATATTAATAATGCCCTCTTTGTCCCACTAGTGGCCAAATTTACAATAGTGAGCAAGAGAGCAAAATCAAGCCAGCACTCCAGGCTCATACTGTAAAGCAAATTTGGTTATTTTTATGTGTGCTAAAGTTCATTTTCACTCTGGGTAGTTGTATTTTTAAGCTTCTGGATTCCTGAGAATATATTTCAATTTATATTGCTATATTTAAGATTGTTGTATCTTGATCTATACCAAAGAAGTGTGAAATTTGCACTTCCAATATTTCAATATAAATAATGTATGTGTATGTATGTGTATGTATATATATATATATATATATATATATATATATATATGCATACACACACATCATTTTTTGTTTTGTTTTTCTATATTTAGGTCAGGGTTTATAGGGACTCAATACATAGATCAGACTTATAGTGATTTTCCTGTTTTCAGCCTCCCAAAGTGCTGGGGTTACAGCTGTGTGCCATCATACCCAGGCTCAGTCCCCATCTCAGTGCACCCCCAGGGGTGGGGCCAGCACTGCCAGCTGGGGATCAGACCCTGGCCACTGCACTTTGCCTAATCAGGCACTTTAGTCCATTGAGCTATCAGGCTTGCCCTACATATTTTTGTATACACTACATATATAAAGAGATCCAATGGTACATACTAGTTAATGAGCATGTCTACATATATGAATGAGGGAGGGAGGAGAGAGACAGAGACAGAGAAAGAGGAGACAGAGACAGAGAGGAGACAGAGACAGAGAGGAGACAGAGACAGACTTTTAAGGTAGCATAGTTTTTTGATTGCCAGAGCAATGAGAGACAAAGGGACAGAGAGACAGAGACAGAGACAGACAGAGAGAGACAGAGACAGAGACAGAGAGATAGAGAGAAACAGAGACAGAGACAGAGACGGAGAGAGAGACAGAGCTACAGAACCACTCAATTTGCACCATGGACCATTGTTCAAAACTAAATAACAAATGGTAATGGTGTGAGCACAAAGCATTATTCAGCATCCTTAAGTAATCAAAATGAATTTGATTTCTGTTCCCTTTGAAGCACTCCTTCTTTGAGCACATACATTATATTTATAAGCCCTTTGGATGGTCTGTACTTTGTAGAGTTCCCATTACTCCAACACAGCTGACAGAATCTACTAGTGCTCGGGTTCTCAGGTTCCTCAGGTAATTTACAGAAGCAATAACAGTATGCATGCCACAAGCCTTGCCCTGAAAACCTGACAAATGGGAAAAGCAAGAGACAGGGCTGTACTTACCCCCCGAGTGTGGAGGAGGACCGCAAAGCAGGACGACTCCCTGGCCTTCGCGCACTGACACTGTACTTCGCATTTTGGTTTTAAAATTTTCAAGATCTGATTTGAAAACAAAACAAAATAATACCAAATTTTAAAAAGTATAAACAAAGTTCGATACCAAAATATTCTTTATTTAGAAGAACAATTTTTAAAAAATCCCTTCTCCAGAATTGAAGATAATTTTTTTTTGAAGTGGAAAAACAGGTCTTGGATTCCTTTATTTTGGCTTCTGGAAAGCTAGCAATACCACACCAGGACGCCCCCATGGATTCTGTGCTGCTGTAGAAAGGTCGAAAGAGCATGGAGAACAGAAAAAGTCAAGGCGTACATTAGAATGACCTAATCAGAAAACACCATGTGTCAAAAGCAGAAATAAAATGTCCTGCATCAAAAATAAGCATTCGTAAGTATGATTTCTCTATCTGTCCAGTGATTCTCCATGTCATAGTCTTTCAGCTTCACCTTGCCATAATGATAAATTATTCATGAATTTTTCTCTAAAATATTTGATCATAAACAGTCTACATAAATGTTGTTCTACCTGCGATTACTGGGATTTACAAAAATACCCCAAAATGTTCAGTTTCTGGGTACAGGTCCTATTTGTCCCTCTCCTTTCCATATCCACTACAGGCTAAGAAGAGGTGGTAGTTCAGCAAGCCGAATTAAACAAACAAACAAACAAACAGAAAAAGTAAATTGGATCACTTTTCATTATAGCTATTAAAAATAAAGTTCCTTCTATTATCATCAAAGGAATATTTTTTCAAAGGTTAACAAAGTTTTAAAAAGCAGCAATCGGGGCTGGGGAGATAGCTCCGTGGCACAAGTGCCTGCCTGGCAAGTGCAAGGTTGTGAGTTTGAACCCCGGTCCCACCAAAAAAAAAAAAAGCAGCAATCGAGGTCTGAGAAGATAGCTCAGCATCGTAAAGGCCTGCCTGGCAAATGCAAGGCCCCAAGTATGATTCCTGATAGTGCATGTACCAGTGATTACTTCTTGAAAATATGTACATTTTTCCTTCATAAGCAACTCAGGTTAGCCAATACTGACTCATACTTTCTAGCTTAAATTCTATTGATTTACTTTTCCTGAAAAGCTCAATTCTATTGGGAAAATACAACAAACATCTTCTGTTTCTCTAAACCCTCATTTTTAAAAAGATGCTTGTGAATTGCAGTGAAGACACTTTAGGATGTCACTTCTATGTCAGAGTGACTGCGCTGCCAATCTGTGAACGAATACGCTCAACCTGCGCCTCACAGAGCTGGGGCACGGTGCTGAGGTGGTGGCCACCTGGAGCGCAGCAGTGCACATGCCTGAGCGTACCAGCCCAGACTTCCAATTTTTCTTTGAAGAATGCGAAAACAACAACAATAATTATGTTTAAAATGATAATATTATCTGGAGAAACTCATTAATATTTTAATATGATTCAGGACACTGGAAGGGAATAAGAAGGCTTATTGTAGTCATTCAAAAATTAGGAAAACTCACATTTCTTTCCATACCCAAAAAAGAAGAAAAAACAGTGTTGGGGGCCTCCTTTTCACCACAAGTTGCTCTCTAGAAATGGTGTGGTACAGCACTGTATCATCTTGGATCTTTCACTAACATGCAACGTTCTCAACACATTTGGGTTTCTGAGGTGTAAGTGCATAGGAACTGAAAACCTGGACCATCCACGCCCTTCCCAAAGGCCAGCGATGGAGTGCATGGCCCAAGAACACAGCCTGTTCATGATGATCTGATTTTCCAAGTCTACTTGCTTGACAAGTATACATAATCATTGCTATTTTTCTGCCCAAATTATTTTGTCTTCTACATAATTTTCCACCGTGAAATTTTTCTTTTCCCATCAATGATTTTAGCTACTTTTTTTTTTTTTTTTGAAGGTTCTACTGATGCCACGAATCTCTCCTCCAAGGGAAACTGATTTCTGTCTAAGCCCAGGTTAACCTAACATGGATTTGGTCACTGGCCCAAACACTTGCCTGCCAAGAGTACCATCTGACACACAGTGTGTACAGTTCTTAGCACACAAGTTCTGAGGTGACTTCCATGCACTCACCAAGTTTTTTTTTTTTTTTTTTTTTTAATATGACAGCTACTACAAATACAGCGGATTTTTTTTTTTTTTTCATTCAAGTACAGGACCATCTCCTGTGTTCTTGTCCTATAATCTCAAAGAATGGTCCAAAGACACACTGGGATTCTTGATATAAAAATGAAGACATCTGACAAGCATTTAAAACTCATGAATTAGGCTTTCTGAGGGTTCTTTGCAGGGGGCTGAATTTTTTAAAACTCACAGATAAACCTTAAATGCACCAACTTTTTGTGGATTCCCATTAAGATGTGTAAATTACAATATATAATAAGCATTTTATTTTTACTTATTATTTATTTTTTGTGGAACTGGAAATTGAATTCAGGTCCTTGTGCTTGCCTGGTAAGTCCTTATTCTCCTAAGCTATCTCCCCAGCCCTATATTAAGTATTTTAGAAAATTCGTCAAATTTTTAAGGACTTACCAAATGCCTGTAAGATAGAGAATCCTTTAAACATCTATAGGCTTCCAAGGATAACAAAGGAAGTCCCTTATTAAAAATTATTTGTGGAGACTCTATAAAACAACAGCCTATTGAGTGTTCAATTTTGGAAGTAAGAATTGACCAAGGCCTGCTGTCATGGTTTAGATCTGCTACAGTCCCCTGAAGTTTCATGTATTCAGAGGTGGAAGGTGTCGGGATCGTAGGGGTGCTGTGCTCATGAACAGATCCATTAATGAGTTAGTGGATAAGTATGCGGTTAAGATCTGGGGCCTAGCCGGGCATGGTGGCACATGCCTGTAATCCCAGCACTTGGGAGGCTGAGGCAGGAGGATTGGTGCAAGTTCGAGACCAGCCTGGGCTACCAAAGTGAGCTCAAGGCCAGCCTGAACTGCATAGTGAGACCCTGTCTCAAAAACACACACACACACACACAAAAAAAAAAAAAAAAAAAAAAAAAAAAGATCTGGGACCTAGTTAGGCAGAGGTCCCTTGAGGTATGACTGTGGAGAGCATATCTCCCAACATCTCATCCCTTCTTTGTGTCTTGGTGTCCCTGAATAACTTCCCTCTTGGACAGGCCTGTCCATCATGCTCTTTCTGCATTTGAGTCCACCAGCAATGGACTGAAGCTTCTCAAACTCTGAACCCAATAAGCCTGTCCTCTTTTAACTTGCTGGGGTCAGCTATTGTGTGAGAGTGACTACGAGAAAGACAAACCTGATGCTAACAGTGGCACTTTATGTGGCACTGGTGAATTGTGGGGCTATACAGTGATAAGTGGTCACTTAAACAAAAAGTGTAAAGGATGCTTTAGAGGACAGAGGTTGGCCACAAGAACACAGGTAGGTGTGTGTTAGTGGTGTGCAGTTATAACTCATTATGATTTTAATCTGCATTTCCCCGGTGGCTGATGGTGCTGACCATCTGCCTATGTGCTTATGTTCCACACAAACGTCCTTCTCAGTGAAATATCTGTTTGTGTCTTTTTGCCCACTTGCAAATTGGAAAGCAGACAGATGCTTTTGAGTTCAGAGTGTATTCTAGATAGGCTTATTTTATAGAATAAATAATTTGCACATAATGTATCAGACAGAGAAGCATGAAAGCAGAAGAGCATACATGCCAGAGGTAAGGGCTAACAGGATTTTCTAACTTTTGTAGAAATGCTAGCTACTAGGAGAGGAAAGCAGTGTAACCATCTAAAATATTGGATCATTAAAATACCTAGTGGCAGAATGCATGTAGAGCTCAAAGGGAAATCACATTATATATGGTCAAATTGTGACAAGAATTATATTAGAGGGGCCTGGCGGGATGGCTCGGTGGTCTGAGGCGCCTGCTTGGGAAGGCTTGGGCAGCTTCAGGGACCTCGGTTCGATCCCCGGCACCACATGCTGCACCAGTCCTGCCCTAGGGGTGGGCTGAGTCGGCCATGGAAATGAGTGAATAAACAAACAAAGGTTCTGAAACAATAAAAAAATAAATAAATAAAATTAAAAAAAAAAGAATTATATTACAACAGCTCTCATCAGGGCAAAAATAAATATAAAATAATCCAACAGTTAGTGGTAGAAACTTTGTGGCTTTTTCTCTTTACCTTATCTCTAATACTGGCAAACTCTGCTATGATTTTGCGAGCTTATCAAGAATTTAGAATCAAGTAAATTTGATGAAAATTGTCTATAGAACACTAAACAAAGGTTTCATCTAATATCAGAAAGTATGATATAAGAGTGTCCATTCCCACCTCATACTATCTATTAACACAGTAGAAGAAGTGATAATTATTGCAACAAATGAGAAAAAAGCACAGAGTTCTGAAAAGAGGAAAGTAGAATTTCATTTACATAATATATATTGTTTTATTGTTTAAATTAAAAAATCAAAAGAAATCTAAAATATAAAAACAAATCTTTCTTGAATTGTGTTAACTAGGTCATAGGGTAGAGTTTCTTATACTAACTATGAACATACTGAAATCAAAACTGAATAGTATTCAATCTTTTACATTAATTCCAAGGAACATTATAATGTAGCTCCATATAACAAAATATGTAAAACACCATACAAGATGAAGATTTAAGAAATTACAAGGACCTGAATAAATGGTAAGATGTAATGTAGATAAATAGATTGCTAAAGGCCATGTGGTTGTCAGTTTTTCCTAAATCAGTGATGGAGAATATTTTTAGAGCTTTCAGTGATGCAAACCACCCCCGTGGAATGTGTGCCACAAGTTCATTTCTCAGTTAATCTCCTCTTGTTGGTGGGACAAATATGCGACACTTAAAATGAGGGAAGGAAAGGTTTATTTAGCTCACAGTTCGTGGACATTTCAGTCCATACAAAGCTGGATCCACGGTATTGTCACATGGCAGAAGGAAGCAGCTCATGGCAACAAAAAACAGTGAAACAGAAAGAGCACATGGGAGGAGTAGCAGCAGCAAGGGCTACAGATGACAAGTCTTTCTCCCTTACGGTGCATTCAGGCTATTTGCACCAGGCTGGGGTAGCACTCACAGCCATAGTCCCAGAAGTACTCACATTCATAATCCCAAGGAATTATGAGTTAATCACAAACCCCAGAAGTCCACCCCATGACTGCATGAGATTTTGGGGGGGACAACTAGACACTAATTATAAAGGCCTGCCACCACCATCCTAATCTGATATGCAAGTTGAATGTAATTTCTATCAATATACCAGTTTTATATCGTATAGACACAAAGAAGCCTATGTGAAAATACATATGTAAAACAAAGATACCTGAATAACAGAAACAATTTTAACTACAGATAATATGTGGGAAGAATTGCTCTATCAAATATTAAGACTCACTGTACAGTCACAGTGTTGAAGATAGTGTAGAATTTGCAGAGGGAGAGACACATAGAGTTATGGAACAAAATAGAAGAACTAGAAATAGATATAAAAATAGCTCAACAGATTTTTTTTAGAACTACACAAAATCATTTCAGCAGAATAAAATAGTAATTTCAATAAACGGTGCTGGACAAACTGAGTGAGCAGTAAAAAAATGAACTTCAACCTAAACCTGCCTAATGTTTAAGAATTAACTGAAACTGGTGATGAATTCTATTGTGAAAAATAAAACTACATAACTTTCGTAAAACTTCTATAAAAGAATACAGCTGGGCGTGGTGGCTCACGCCTGTAATCCCAGCACTCGGGAGGCTGAGGCAGGAGGATTGGTGCGAGTTCGAGGCCAGCCTAGACTACAAAAGTGAGCTCAAGGCCAGCCTGAAGTGCATAGCGAGACCCTGTCTCAAAAAGACAAAAAAAAAAAAAAAAAAAAAAAAAAAAAAAAAAAAAAAGAATACAGACCATCCTTGACAGTTAGGAATTGCTAAACAGCTTTAATATTTGACACTGAATGCATGGACCATAAAAGGAAAAAACAATACTTTGGAAATCATCAAAATTGAAAGCTTTTGCTTTGTGATATCCCAAATGAAGAGTATGAAAGGGTGAGCTAGAGAATAAGAAAAATATTTTCAAAGGCTTCGGTGGGATCATTCCATGGTCAGCAGCTGAGACATTAAAACTACAGAAGAGCAGAAAGGAATGAAGATGCACAACCAAGTGGAGAAAGGCGAAGGAGCCAAGGACAAGACTGCACCGCTCTAAGTCATCGTCCCAGGGACACTACAGCAACCAGGCTCTACTTTGTAATAGCAGGCTCAGCTATTAACTCATCAATTGATCAATCCACTGATGAATATATCTCCTCCACAATCCAATCACCTTCCAAAATCCCCAGATCTGAAAACATGAGTCTTTGGGGGGCCACTTTAGGTCCAAACATGCACTATCAAATTATAAAATGGGAAAAAGACATAAACTGATATTTTTGTGCAGCGGATAGATAAGTGGAAAATACATATATAAAAGGATGTTCCATATCATGTCTCCAGAAATAGAGGAGATGTACAGAAAGTGGCTTCATGCGACACTGTTTGTCAGGTTGTAAAATGGTAGTACCACTCCTCAGAACAGTTTGACAACTTTGATTTCATAAAGATAATCACACAAGTACCATATGATACAGAAACTGCACACTTGGGAGTGTAACATGGGAGGTGAATACACATTTGCAGCAAAACTTGTACACAATAGTTATACAGCCCTATTTGTCATACCTCAAAGTGTAAATAACCCAGGTCCTCCAGAGGGTAAGTGAAAAGAAAATAGTGGTTCATATAAACTATTGTCTAATACTTCGTAATCATGAGAAAGAACTGCTGATACATTCAATGCTTGAATTTGGAAATGTTAGGTAGGGATTTCCATCTTAGCTATATGATTGATACATAGGCTTACATATATAATCAAACTGTACAGCATGAAGAATGATAAAAATCATAGTCACTGAAAGCCTGTGTGACATAATCTTATTTGAAGATCTAAGGTAAAGTCTTACTGTTTTTAAATTTAAAGGTCAAATATTATCCAGTAGTTATAAACTATACCAGAAACACAGATATATGCAATGCAGTAGACAGCTATGCATCATATTGTAAATGCTTTTACTGTAGTGATTAAATTAAGAAATTACCTAAGAAATGTAAATGATGAAGTTGGTCTAGAAATAAATAGCCACTGTTAGTATAAAAATGTTGCACAGAGCCATGCAAATCTTAAAATGTCTTTAACAAACACAGGAGAAAGGGCAATCAAAATCAAGACTGTAGTTCAGTGGAGATTTTCACCTTCATCTGCAGCATATGAAACGCTGCAAATGTGATCACCTGTAGTGATTCAGACTCATCAGCAAGTAATAAGTTTCCAACTAGTTGACAAATCTCAATAGAACATGCTTACTACAGAGAACAAGCAGCTCTGTTCAGTGGGAGATCCTGTTTTCCAATCTTTATAGCACATGCAGAAGCATCTAGAATACTTAGTCATCCCTCATCTGAGTACTGAATATAGCTATTTAACTCTTTAGCCATATCTAACATTGAAAAAATAATAATAAAACACAACAACTATATCTGGGTCTTTAATCTTGGTTCACAAATTCAAAATGAATTCAAAATGTTGCCTACAATTTTGTTGCCTTTCTCACTAATATTGGCCCAAATAAGAAGAAAGTTTATTTATTTGTTTGTTTATTTATTTATCTACTTATTTATTATGATACCAGGAACTGAACTCAAGACCTTGCTCTTGCCACGCAGAAGCTTGTTCTAATAAGTTATCTCCCTGGTCCCAAGAAAGTTATTATTATATAAGTAAATTCCTTCTCTTGCTCATATTCTTTCAATTCTGTTCACACTTCTTTAGTGATTTAACTTTATTGGGATTTTCCCAATATAGTTTTGTTAAAAAAATAAAAATGATTCCACTGATGAAGCAGAAGGAGAAGAGATTACCTGGTGGACACAGGCACTGCGTGCACTTGGGGTAAGTGACAGTACCCTAGCAGAAAGGATCTATGTGCCTAGCATGAGGTCCTTTGTGTTGGATCTACAAAGGCAACAAAAAGAAGTGGAGAGGATGTCCTTGCCCACCTGTAGTGCTGTGGAATAGACCAAATTAAAATGCAGTTATAATAAATATTCAAAATGCTTACCGCTTGCTTTCCTCATGTATTGCTGCAGAATTATTTATAACTAGATCGTGTACTAGTACTTAGTGTTAGTTAAGAATGGAGCTTAAGCAAAGACCATGGTCTCTTGTCAGCCATATAATTCATATAACATACATAAGCTCACTCTACTGTTCAGTAAGTGGATGTTAGGACAAAGAAGGGGGCTTTCCAGGCAGTGGAAAGTGAACTTAGAAGTTCAAGCAGGTGTGGAAAAGTGAAAGTGTGTTTTGTGATGAACACTGAAGTACACTCTATGGCTGAAGGGGACATGAACTCAACAGGAGAGGAGAGGGCACGTTGGGGAAGACCAGCCCGAGGGCTGAGTGCACTTACTGTGCAGTGTAAATCTCAACATAATGGGACTTGAGATCAGCTCACTGCAGCAGCTTCATCAGATTCTCTAATATTGTTGAATGACAGCATGGTGGAAAATGCAAAAGCAAAGCCTGTATCATGGAGCTACTGTAAAAACCGATACACTCCAGAAAGTTTCTATTACACTGTACAGCAAATCCTTGTATCTATTAATTCTTTCACAGACTCATTTAGTCAATACTAAAGGTTCCTATCTGATACTATGGAGCACATTAAGTTATAAGATGTAAACAAGTATATCTGAACCATATGACTCATAAAATAATTGCAGTAAAGTCAATGTGATATTAGTAAGCCATTAGAGAGAAATGGATATACATCAAATTTGGGATAATTTAGAAATTCTCCATGAAAACCATATTTTAAAAGTCAACTTGATTTTAATATGGCAACTCAAAAGCCAGGGTTCTTATAGAAAACATCATCAAATTACATTTCACTTTAAAGACTAGTAAAAAATGTCCTAATTTGAAAAATGTCTGAAATCCATGGTCATGCAGTGCACTAGAGAAAGAAGCTGGAGTGATTAGAGACACAAAGAGGCACTCAGCCCTTTCACTTAGTAACACCCACTTAGCAATTTGGAAAATAAACATGTCATATAAAATGACGACATTCTGAAAACAGGAATGAATCAAACCACTTCAGTGCAGTTACTTTAATTATGTTCTCAAATATTTTTTAAAAAGCTTTTAAATAGTCTAGATTAAAATGTCTTGATGGTTTCTTTAGCAACGAATTTCAAATTAGGCCTCAGCAGAAAGATCCACTATAAAAATTTACTCTGTGGCCTTATACGAGGTCTTAGTCTCTTGGCTATCATGTCTTTTATGTGAAAGATACAGATAGTGTAACTTTGTTAGAGACCCATCAAAAGAATTATATGCATGTAGAATTCTTGGTATGTGTTAGGTGACCAATAGGTGTTCTCTGGCTTCCTTCCTCTCCTAATAGGAGAAGTGCTATATCTCCAGCTCACTTCTATCCAGATTTGTCATTTAAGATTGATTGATTGACTGATTGACTGGGTTAATTAATTGATTTGGTACAGGGCTCATTACACAGCTTGGACTCATTGTGATCTGTCTTAGCCTCTCCAGTGCTGGGATATGTGCCACCAAACCTGGTTTCAATCACCGGCATGGCTCAGGGCCAGCACAGCATATGGTACCCAGGATGAAAGGGTCCTTCCACTTGTCATGCAAGGTCTTAGACCACTAAGCTATCTCCCTAGCCCTTGTCGTTATGTTTTCAGAACAGGGGATCGAACTCAGGACCTTGCACTTGCCAGGAAGGAGGTATCTGTGCCTCTGACCTATTTCCCCAGCCAGCCCTGGTCATTTAAGCCCAACTAAAAAATTTTAATCTTTCAGCAAGCTTATCTTACCTATATTTATTCTTTAAAAATTCTTAGCCTCCCCTCACTGTCCCTCTCAAGGCACAATCATTTCTATTTTTTCCCCATGATGAGTGGAGTTGTTAAATAACAGACACAACATTTAGAAAACTGCTGCCTGTAAGACTTGTGATTTTTTTAGGCAGAGCACAAGATCCCCAGAGTGCAATACTGGCCCTGTCCCTGAGGCATACCGAGAGAGCAATAGAGACTGGGCATGATGGCATGCACTTGTAATCTCAACACTTGGGAGGCTGAACACAGATGGATCTCTGAGTTCGATCTATGTAGTGAGACCCTGTAGATCCTGTAGACTCTGCAGTAAATACCAAAAAAGTCACGTGTGATTTTTTCACATGTGATTTTAACAATGGACATAACATGTTACAGTATAAATGTACTTTCATCACGGGTGAAAAAAATTACTCTCATGTAGTAATTATTCTAACTCCACACATACACACACACACACACACACACACACACACACACACACTGAGGCACACACATCCCAGAACCCTTACCCCACTATATTTGCGAATACGCAATTTGCTTTTTAATGCTTTACTTCAGCAGACATTTTCTGGCTAAGACCATCATTCATAGGTGATAAGAACAACTGTGGGCTGGTACTCAAAGAGCACCCTTGTGCAACTCAGAGAACTTAATTAGGTTTACTTTTCTTTAATTATGTGATCACTTGAACTGAGCATTTTCCCCTGAAATAAGAACAGAACATCAGAGATTATTTATGAACCTCTTGAAAAAATACTTCCTTCATGTAAGCACATAAAATGGAAATCACTTTTAAAGGATCAGTTCTCATTTGAGTATTTGATCATCTACATTTGTGCAGATTTCACCTAATATCACTCTCAAAATATCATTCAGAAAAACAGCATAGATACAGTTAATCTTATTTTTATCCAATCAAACCAGGGGCAAGAGCTTGCTTTCGAGTAACAGCATAGTGCTGGTAAAGAAAGTTTCAGAGCAGGCAGATCAATGACCATGGTGTGACTTCAATGATGAAGAAAGGGACCACACCAGAATTGAATCTTAACCTGACACCCTTTCCTTCTCAAAAAACTTCGTCTAAAAAATGATAATATATGTCCTACTGTAAAGTCCTGTTGAAGTCTGTTATTTAAATCAGTGACTCAGTAACTCAATGGCAAAAGTGCCTACCAGGCTGACTAAGACATGCACTTGGTTGTTCTGAAACCTCTGAGCTGGTGTTATTTCCTACAATGTCTTGAGTTTTGTTCTCAACAACTATGGCTGACACCTGCCCAGGAACCCATGTGTGGCTGACCTAAAGATAAAAGGCAAAGAACAAGACGACAGGAGTTTCAGTACATGTGCAACATCACCATAGTGGGGCATCATAGGGCCTCATTATTCATCATTTCCATAACCCTCTATGCCTTTCCTTTACAACATCATTGTGTAATATTGTGGAATTTATTATTGTTTAGTAATTATTTAATACTCACTTCTCTCACAAAAATATAAGCTTCAAATACCATAAATTTTATTCTGAAACACCTTTGTATCCGGAGTGAACAGTATTTCACATTTATTATATACATAGAAAGATAAATTAACTGATTCCAAAAAGAGATCTTACAACAGCTTTATAGCATATTTTCAAGTCAGGGATTGTGATGCCTCATGTCTTGCCTTTTTTGACCCGATTTTTCTTTGCTATTCTAGGTTTCTTCTGGTTCCAATTGAATTTTAAGAACTTTCTTCCTAATTCTGTGAGACATACTGATAGTTAAACAACTAATTCCTTTTAGATTATTGAAAAGAAAGGTTTGTACTAATATTGTTTGGACAATTAAATGGTTATATCTTATAAGCATTTCAATAATAACTAATGTAAAGGTAACAATATGCAATGTTTTAACCATTGTTATCTTTGTATAATTTGTTGATAAGTTCAAAGTGTTGAAAGTTTTATTTTTTTCTCATTCAAACTAAATAAAGTATGTCCATAAAAAGAGATCTAAGTTTCCAGTATAAAAGAAATTATTGATGTCCTTTGGTAGGAAAATTATATTTTGCATTACTGATTTGCGTGGATGATTTCTGTTCCACTCTTATAAGCTTTGTTTAGAGCTAACAACCAAAAATTAGAAAAAAAAAAAAAAAAGCATATTTTTCTGCACTGTAATTCTTGGTCAGAGGTTCTATATCATGTATTTCAACTTAAAAATTTTCTGTGTAAAGCCGGGCGTGGTGGCGCACGCCTGTAATCCCAGCACTTGGGAGGCTGAGGCAGGAGGATTGGTGCAAGTTCGAGACCAGCCTGGGCTACAAAAGTGAGCTCAAGGCCAGCCTGAGCTGCATAGTGAGACCTTGTCACAAAAAGACAAAAAAAAAAAATTCTGTGTAGTAAGATACATGGATTTTATCACTTATAGGGAATAACTACAATGACATTGTTGTGTGAATTCTTGTTACTTTTCTTGAAGTAAGCTTTTAAAAAAGATTTAACCCAAAAGAAAAAAAAAAAAAAAAAACCTACTAAAAAGTTATTTTAAAACTATAGTCATTTACTTTATTATTTTAACACCATTCCTGAAAATAATCTAACACATAAGAGAAGGACATAAATATTATGACAGCCTTCTTGTTGCCATGAAAGCCTCCCCACAGGTACACCTCTGATAGCGCACTTGCTGATGGGCCTTTGGCTAAGCAAATGAGCACAAATCTGCACTACTTGTTTTCTTTCTACACTCTAGCTAAAATCCACAATAAGCAAAGGCAAGTGGAATTTCGTACTTCAGAAATGCATTATGTGTGATACCAGCTGACACATGGGTCCATTATTGTAGCAGAGGCTCCACTTTGGTACTTAAGGAGCTCTTGAAAAAGGCTTCTTAGTTTAAACTTCTAAAGTACAAAAAACGTATATAAAGTAGCAATTAGGGCAACTGTGCTAATGCATACAGAAAAATGAAATGAAAATGGAGATATGTTTTGATGGAATAAATGTGCCAACTTATTAAACGGTGGGATTATTGAATGGATCTGTTTATTTATTGAAATTGTCAGAAGTCATTAAACCGATATGGAAAATGCATTCCATCAATCATATGTATGATGCTGCATTCACTTTTCCATTTAACTATGCTAAATTAGGTTTCTACTATCATAGAAAATATTTCCCAAAAAGTGTACAAATTATATATTCTCAACTGTCTAAACAGTGAGATCTGTATGTTCCTGTTCTACTCAATTTCCATTTTTGTGTAACTATTTTGTAATGAGGTAGATTTTAGTAGTTTAACAGGTGAAACAGGAAATAGACTTCTGTTTAGCATAAGTTTGCCTTTGTAAATCTCACCTTGATACACTAACATTTAGTCTTTAATGGTAAGGTGGTCTTCTGAACATTCAACTGGCATGAACACACACACACACACACACACACACACACACACACACACACAGAGTTCTGTACCCCAAGAGTTATTTGAACTCTCACCACCATAAATCAGTCTCTTCTCTGCTCACTAAAGCTTTCTCTTTTGATAGTTAGGGACCATCACTACACATACCCAGTTGCTTGCCTTTGCACACAGTGTGTCTACTGAGGGGAATATATTTCATCAATTCCATCCAAACAGTAGTTCACTAGATTCATATTTTAAAAATAAGTTCATTTTCATAGGAAACTATTGTCCCACAACACCAGGATTCCTTTAAGCTTTGCACTTCTTAATATTTGTGCATATAACATCAATCACCTAATTTTATTGTTCAGAGAAACTCCTAGAAGACTTTTTTTTTTCACCATGTCATTTTTGTACTCTTAAACTGAGTTCTATTTCCTGCCTAGAGGAAAGGTGAAAGTACAAATCTATAATGAACTGTAAATTCTGCATCAATGAAAGATGATGCGCTGGGTGTAGTGGTGCATGCCTGTTTTCCCAGCACTTGGGAGGCTGAGGCAGGAGGATCAGTGTGAGTTTGAGACCACCCTGGGCTACAGATGTGAGCTCAAAGCCAGCCTGAACTGCATAGCAAGACCCTGTGTCAAAAAAAAAAAAAACAGAAAAAAATGGACAAGCTTAAAAATAATAACATTTAG
>PVJA010015949.1:0-32588 GCA_004027025.1 Myocastor coypus
AGGAACCCACCTTGGCCCTGGCTTCTGACTCTGCTTACTGGAAGCCACATCCTCAAGGTCATACATAGAAAGCAGCAACTCCAGCAGGTTATCTCCTTGTCTATTTTCCTGGCCTCTCAGCAACACTTGGCTCAATATCTTGAAACTAATTCCTCTCTTAGCTGCTTTAATGCTGAAACACTCTGAAAGTCCTCCTCCAGACAACCTTGAATAAATCATCCATTTATGTTTATGCCCATAGAAGGATAACCTGTGGTCCTTGGTTCTTCTCTCATTCAAAATCTACTTTAGCTCACACATTTCCATGAACAGAACTAAAGGCACTCTGAATTAATATAGGTTTAATCTGCATCTGACAAATACATATCTTCACTGCAAGCAGGTGCAGAGGCCAGCAGTTCTATCCCTGGGCCTGCTGTGCCAGCCCCTCCACGGGAGTTCTCTAAAATGGCAATTGAGACAGAGCATGGTGGCATGCACCTGTAATCCCAGCTCTTTTTGGTCTGTTTGTTTGTTTGTTTGTTTTTTAATATATTATGACTGGCTCATCCTGCTCTGGGGGTGGAGCTGGCACAGCAGGCGGTCCCTGTGGTTGCCTAAGCTTGTCTAAGAAAGTGCTTCAGGCCACTGAGCCATCTCACCAGCCCTTGTAATCCCAGTTCTTGGGAGGTTGTAAACAAGTGGATCACTAGGAGTCCAATCTAGTAATGAGACCCTGAACATCCTGTAGACCCTTCCCTAAAATACACACACACAAAAAAGGAAAACAAATACATATTTTCACCCTGACCTCTTTTATCCTTGTCTTCCAGAGCATCTTACAGTGTCCCACACCCGTCACCAAAATCTACCACTCAATGCCATCCTCAAGACAGGAGAATAGACAATTCCTGTGTGTCCTGCACTTTTTGTTTCCAGACTTCTAGGTTTTATCCTGTGTCTCTGCCTGACAGGCCTTCATGTCTGGTAGCTCTGTGTCCAAATCCTGTGCAACCACCAAAACCCCAACTACATGCAGTCACCTTTAAGAAGTGCTCCCTGGTTGCTTCATTAGGCAATCTCTCTGCCTTCCCCAAGGTTGCCTGCTAAGGGACTCTCATATATAACCTCTGTCACTCTGTTTATGTATTCTTTCTTCTTCCTGTGCAGAGATAATCCTTTTGATGTGTAAGACCACATGGTCTCCTATTTACTGAAATAATCCTGATGGTAGGTATCATATTGTCTCAGTTACTTTTCTCTCGTTGCTGGGACAAAATATCCAACACATAAAACTAAGGAAGGAAAGATTTCTTTAGCTCACAGTTAGTGGAGGTTTCAGTCCATGCTGAGCTGGCTCCAAGGCAGAGTGCCACATAGCAGAGGGCAGCAGTGCATGGAGGCGGAAAAGAGGAAAGGGCCAAAAGGGAGGATCAGCTCCCTTCCTTGTAATATATTCAGGCTACCCACCCAGAATGGGTGCAGCACTCGCATCCATAATTGGTTCATGAATTAATCACAAACTCTAGAAGTCTGCCCCAATGACTGCATGGGGCTCTATGGGGACAACTAGACATAAACCATAACACCTACCAAGTAATTTTGTTAATATGTCCATACTTATCACATTATGTCTTCTAGTTTTTGATCCAATACATTTTTCACAGAATAATCAACTCATGATTCTCTTAATTTGAGCTGCTCAGAAGCATCACAAATAGACACTTGATAATATTTCAATGCTCTCCCCACACATACTAGCTGCTCTATGTCACAAAATCTTTCATTGCCTTCAAAGAGAACATCCACCCTAACTATCCACCTAAAAGCATTAAAGATTTGACCTGCACATTCAGCCCCACTGAGGCCCTTGGCAGTTCTAAGCCCCCAGTATGGTGATCTTCCAGAACCCTGGAGGGCCAAGGGTTAGATTTGATGCTGCAGCTCGATACCCCAAATCCCTTAAGGGAGCCATTGGAACCCCTATGTCTGCTCATTGCGGTGCCCTTGCAACACCCTGTTGAAATTCTGTACCATCCATGTGACTTTCCTGCCTTCTCAGAGTCTTAACTTCTTCTTGCTATGAGCCACACCCTTGATTAGGTATCTACAGCTGACTTATCCTTCCCTAGCCACCTGCCATAGAGATCTGGATTTGTCAGTATTCCTGCAGGCCTCCAGATAGGGCCCCCTTAATGAGGATTCCACTTATACCTGGGAGTATTGCTGTTCTCCAGGGACCTCTGTTGTTGGCTTCCACCCACCACATGAAAGACTTCCAACATTCCCCCATGCCCACAGATGGAGTGACTTGAGTAGTAAAGGGGCTGCACCTTTAGGATCAATGATAGGCTACGAGGTCAATGTCACAGTCCTCATGACACTCTTTCCCAAGCATCCCAACGCCGGATAATTGCCATGTTCTTCCTTCTCATGACATCCCAAACCCGTGAGCCAGATCCTCTTGGATTTCCTACTGTTGGGTGGGGGTGGGGGGGAGAGGAAAGCTTTGCTGTTGCTACCACTCCCTGTCATGTATACTTCCTACAAATTTCATGAGTTTGAGACTTAGTTACCACTAACCCTTAGCCTCTAGTTCCAGATTAGCTATCATCTCACAAGAAGGAGACCTACCACACTGGTAACAGAACTTTCTCCTGCTTGTCCTCTAGTTAATATGTTGTAACAGTTTCCTTTGAGCCTCTAATGATCTCCCAACCAACCCCAGAATATATGGAAGGATTAGGTTGTGAGAGACAGAGAAATCACGGTCCTACCTTCTTGGGAATCCTCCAGCTTCACCTACCCTCTGGATGCCAAAGATTGAATCCCCTTTGAAGAAAATCAGGAAGCCCCACCACCTAGGGCTGCGCTGCACATCTGATGGGTTGGTAGGGGGGTAGTTTTGGTCTGTGGCTCAGGCATCTCGTGCTTATACATTGTTTCTATGTGGTTTTTGCACCCTCCTGAAGGCTACTTCGATAGATGTTCACAACAACATGTCTTGATTACTTTTCCCTCATTGCTGGCACACAACACCTGACACCCAAAACTGAGGAAGAAAGGTTTATTTAAGTCACAGTTTGTGGAGGCTTCAGTCAATAACCAGTGGGCTTCAAGGCAGGATGGTGTGGCACAGGGGCAACAATTCTAGGCTGTGGAAGACAGCAAAAGCAGCAAGCGCAAAAAGGGAGAGAACAAGCCTCATCCCCTCACCTTACGTTACCCAGGGTGAGTGTAGCATTCATACTGTCTGTGTGCCCTCCTCTTGTAAAGGCTCAGGAAGTTTACACAGTAAGGATCCTGACCCCTGCTGAGTCACTTAGTTAAGCTTCTAAGCTTCTCAAGTGGACACAACGTACAACATCCTGGAAAGGTAAGGGCATGGCCTCTACACCTTAGGATGTAGAACTGCTGAGTTACTTACTTAAGCTTCCAGCCTTCTTAAATTTACCCAGCACATCAACCAGTATACAACAGGACCCCTAAAAGCATGTCCAGCACAGAAAAGAAACAAAGAGTCTTCTCCCCAATATATTCACTAAGGGTAATGTTCAAATTCAGCGTCTGCCAGTCATTCATTAATTTATCTGGTTGTCAACCTCCTTAAAAGAATGAAACTTCAAGGCTATGTTTCTGGAGTGCCCCTTTCCATCTAGCAAATCTTCTACATGCTGTTACCAGTGAAAACAAGCCATCTACTGACTTGATCCTGCTAATAGGAAACTTTTGGATGGAGGACACTAGTTGCCTACCTTCTCTGTCTTTATTTACATCTTTGACTTGCTATCATCCAAGTGCATTTTGATTCAGTTCTTGTAATTCAACAAATACCAGCTGGAGGGATCCCGCATGACATGGGCTGCTGCTTCCAAGGCTGCAGCAAGTAAAAATAGTAGAGAATTTTAGAATTCAGAAAGTGTTTTCCCCATACTTCATCCTACTTAATTACTTATGCCTTAAAAAAAACATAAACAAAAAGATCTACAAATGTCTATCAGGCAGGGGACACATAGGTTATGGAATGGCAAAAATCACCTCATTCTGAATTCCAGAATCTCCTCACAGATTAACTTATCCTTCACTCACTGGAGCTTAGCCCTGTGCAGATGCACTTGTCCCACCAGAGGAGCAAAACAACTTGGAGAATGCAATGCTTACTTGGAACAGACAATACAAAGTAAGACACAACCAAACAGCAACCTGTGCTACTAGTGTCAACCAATCTTGTACAATAGTAGCAACTGCTTTGCTCTAACTTCCTTCTTGCTCTTCTGCTAATATATACAACCAGATCTGTGGCATGTCATTTCCTAACCACTTCTTCTGAGCAACTAGAATTCCTATTTTGCCAGCGTATCCATCCTCATTTTGACTCAAATAAACTCTTTGCTCCCAAATCCAGTCTACTTCAACTTGTCTTTGGGTTGACAGACCTCAGGACCACATAAATCAGATCAGTAAAAAGCTAGAGTATTGCTTCTTACCTTCTTCTGCTCAGTAAGTCAGCTACTCTAGACCCCTCTAAAGTCAGCTCTCTAACAAAAAATGAATGCATAAAGAAAAGAAAACTAAGAGTCTGAGGTAGTTCCCTCAACCAGTTTATCTTGCCCATCTAGCTGCTCCACTGTCCCAGTATAGCCAATTCTTCTATCCCACCCGTCTCCTTCAAAAACAATAAATTAGTATTTCCCCAAATAAAAATACCTTAAGTTATGACTCTCACTAATTCTCAGCTAGCTTTAGTGTTGGCATTGAGGTAAATAGGCAGGATAGGACTTTGTTTATATACTCTCAGGGCCTAGATCATTAGTCATGAGTGACCCATGCAAATAATTCTTCAAATTGACCTCTGCAACCCCTGCCACTGCCATGTAAGTCATCCATGACTTCTGGTCATCTCACATACCTTACACTAACAAACCTCTAATTGGCAGAAATGGATGACAGGACTTAATAGGTAATTTTTCATTTAAGTAGTAATATTTTTGTTAAGTGTTTTGTCAGTCTAAGCAACCAAACGTCAGTCCACTGAGTAGAGAAAGGGGTTTGTTTATTTAAAATTTAAAAAAGACAGAAAGGAAACAAGAAAAATTCTTGTTCACATCATTTTTCTACAGTGCATCTGAATAATAGCAGGGCTATAAATAGAAGATGCAAGAATGACTAATCCTGCTTTGATTTCATGTCTTCAATGACAAAGGAAATCCCTCTGTACAAACATATTAAGTTAAATCATAACAGCTGGGCTTGAGTAATTTTATCTAGAACATCTACATCAAATAACCAAGAGTGTTAGCCTTGAAGATGTGAAAATAACTCCCAAAGGAATCCAGTTTTATAACTATCAACTCAGGACTTACGATCTACAAAAGCAGTCTTTGAATACAGCCTTGCTTTAAAAGCATATTCCCTCAAAATCATCACTGCTAATAAAAGGCAAGAGAAATGTACCCTCAGTTACTTTATCTGGGAAAAATCTGTCTTTTGTGACAAGAGAGCACATGCATTGTTTATTGCTAGAAATTCTCTTTGAGAAACCTAGTTACCCTTCAGAAATTTGTCAGCTAAATTAAGGCCTGAGCCATATAGTGGGAAGCCTTCTGGCCCCGCACCGGGGAGAGAATGAATGAAAGGCTGGATTGAATTTTCCATGGAAGCCAACAATTAAAATTGTTTTCTTTGGTATATCCTTTTCTGTCAGTTGTTTCTGTACTCTCCAAGAGGAAAAAAGAAAAAGTTAAGCAGCCTGATTCAGTCATTTCCAAATCTCACTTCCAGTTTCCATCTTATTAAAGACATGACTTAACTTGAATGTGTATAACATAAACAAAATCATAAAAAGGAAAGAATTAGAGCAACCTGGAAGAATTGGTCAGAGTTGGGAACTGCCACAGCTGATTTGTTCTTTTTATTATTGTTGCTCTTCTGTATTGTTTACTGCAAGGATAAATTCTCCATTACTGGGCTACTCGTTCCTCACCCTCCATTCCAGTCGCCGGGAATTCCAATTTCACAAAGTTATTACAGTACGGCCACAAATAATCCATCTTGTCAAGTCCATCTTCAGGACTGGAGATAAAGTTGGAGCTGAGAGGCTGTACACATCTGGAGAAGGTTCGGGACTTGTAATCGCGAGCCTCCCTGTGAATGCACCCAGGAGAAAGGGGCTGACAGGCTGCATATTTCTGCAAACTGTTCCCAGAAAGAACCAATTTCCTGACTTCCATGTGGTGTCAATAATGGAGGCATGAGATGGAGCAGTGCTTATGAAATATTAAATCTGCTTACAGGACCCGCTAGAAGCAAATTCAGACCACCTGTGAGAACAAGCCCGGCAGTGGGTACCCAGTCTGGCATTCACATGGCTCATGCGAATGATATGTTCTCATCTATGTAGTTGGGCTTATTTGCCACAAAACTTCCTGACAGTGGGTTGGGGGGAGACTTCTGCACACTTAGAACTGAAACAGTTCAAGTCACTGACATTATTAAATTTACTATCATAAGCAGCCAAAGTTCATCTTATTCATCAGGAAAAAAAGTGACTGATGTTTGATGGCATTAGTATTAGATCATTTTGGTTTCTGCCAATAAAAACAAAGCATTAGTGTTTCAGTGTTTTAATATCATGATTTAATTCACTCAATGATATTAGGACCAAGAAGCTCAACCAACGTGAAGACCCCATCAAAATTCTTGAGTCAGAAACTGTGGTTCTCAAATGAGTTCACCAGCCTGACCTCCCATTTCACAGTATATATTTTATGCCTTTGACTTTCCAACTATGGCCTCTTAACATTGCAAATGTAAAGTTTTATATCGCTAACTTGTGCTTCAAGGGTTTGCCTAAGTAAATAGAAAAACATCTGGGCTCTTTTTACTGGCAAAAGCAAAAGATATTTGACCTAAGATCAGATTCTGAAACTTGAACAGTAACTTGGTCTTTCCACAGAACATCTCTAATTTTCCACAACCCTCTGCTGAGAGAGTTCAGCCCAATTCTTTCGGTGGAAGGATACAAGGATGCATGTGTCCCAACAAGATGTATGTCCCAGTTGATGTCTCTGAACCCCAAACTTTATCAAAAGGTCTAGCCCATTTTTATCTAAACAATGGGTACTACCCCAAGGCTAGAACAAATCCAAAAAGTCAAGGGCTCTAGGAAACTTGAGCATCGACTCCCTCTCCAGAGCAGAGAGAGCACATTTTCAGTCTGTCCCATCACTTTTTAAGGACACCATCTTCAATTCTAGGCTAAGATTTGCTTGACTTAAAGTAAGGCCTTTGTCCAGGACGCCCTAGTGTCTAGAGCTACAGCGGTCTGCAGAGCAATAGCCCAGACTCAGCTCCATTTCTGACCTGGCCTGGAGAAATAGAATAGGCCTTGCATCCCGATTCAAGAAGACCACAAGTACAGCCACATGCACACAAAGAGTTCTGCATGTCTTATATACATATGAAGACATATCTGCACATATAACTCCATTGAAAAGATATCCCCACCATTGGGCAACATGGCAACAATGGATTGTAATCTTATACTTCTTGAAATTTGTATTTAAAATTCAAAAATATCAAACCTAATTCCTAATCTACTATTGGCCCAATATTTCATTCAAAGCACTTTTTTTTTGCTGGGAAAGATAAATTCTACATTATATGTATGTCTTCAAAACATTCTGATAAAAATGTAGTTATTTCCTGAAGATGAGAGCCAGAGCAAGACTGAAGAGTTATTCTGTTCACAACTTCAATGTTTCATAGATGTTTAGACTTTCCAAAGTAGAGAATGATGCATCGATCTATCCATACAAAGACTTAGACACAGATGTTCACAACGATGTTATTCACAGGAGCTCCAATATGGTAGCAATCCAAATTTCCACCATGTGGCAGATAGATGGACAAAACGTGAGATGCCTGGAACAATGGACTGCTGTTCAATAATGAAGAGAAATGAAAGTACTGATCACGCTGCAGAGTGGATGAACCCCCAAAACATAAGGCTAAGTGAAAAAAGCCGGACACAAAAGACTGCATATGGATGAATCTCTTTACAATAAATGTCCAGGAAAAAAAAAAAATCTATAGAAACAGAAAGTGTATTCCTGGTAGAGTAGGGGTTGCATATGAGAATGAAATGTGACTTACAAATGCGTACTTCTTCTTAGAGAAGTGGATCCAAATTTGAATTCTAGTGATTAATCAACTCAGTAAATTTACTTTTTAAAAAATCATGGAATTTAAGTACCTTAAAGAAAAGGATATAAAAAGACAACAGTGATCAATATGTATTGAGCATTTCTCTCTCCCCAAGAGCTCTAACATTTACACATGCTCTTACTTAATCTCTGCACCAACTCTGTTACATAAAGACTACTGTTTTATTTTACAAGTGAGAAAACTGAGGCTAAGTCACTAAATAATTTTCTCACAACCAACAACTACTAAATAATAGAAATAGAAGTGTAGTCTAGTGGTGCCTGACTCAGTCATTTAATCACTTGGCCAGAGTTCCACCAAAAGGTATTCAACACAGTAACATGCTCTCAAGTTGTCATCGGTGTGGCAAAATGTGGATTCCTCTCTCTCTTCCTGGGGAAATTAAATAGGATCCAGGTCAGAAGAATCCCAGGCTAGTCTCTGAGACTAAGAGCAGCCCCAGGAGTTCTAGTGTATGCAATGTAAATATATTCACTTTGCTTCCTAGCACAATGCCAAGGCCCAACTGAGGTTATAATCCTATTGTCTGGGCAAGAGATGTAGCTCAGTGGTAGAGTGTTTGCTAGCACTCACAAGGCTCTGAGTTCAATCCCCAGGATCACACAGAATCATCATTAGCAGCAGCAGCAGCAGCAGCAGCAGCAGCAGCAGCAGCAGCATCGTCATCGCCACCATCATCACCACCATCCTGTTGTCTTATTTGGCAAAAGGAAAGAAAGGAAGGAGGATAAAGCAAGTGAACCAGAACCACACTGATTTTGGCTTTCCCTGTGATATGGGGTCAATATGTCATAATAGCTTATTTGATTAGATGACTTGACTGCAAATGCCCTAATGGTGAAATAGCTTTATTTTCAAAAATATAGGATACAAACTACAAGAGCTCAGAGCTTCATCTCTAGTTGCTTTCTCTTTTACATACCTAATAACCAAGCTCTAATCTTTATGTTATATATATATATATATATATATATATATATATATATATATATATATATAAATTGCACCTGCCACGCAGGCATCTATGCCACCGAACTATAACCCAGCCCTCTATATGTCTTTTGGTTCCATCTGCTCCTCTCCATCCATACTGCCATTATCCCATGCTGGTCACTGTCATGTTTTATCCGCATGACCCCAGTGGGAGCATAACTGGTCTCCAGGCAGCCAGTCTTGCCCTTCCCCATGTAAACACAGATTACATCACTCCTTTCTTTAAAATAGTTCTGTGAGTCCTCACTGACTACAGAAGGAAATCTGAAGTCCTTGTTATGAACCCCTTTTCCCACCACACTCTTCCCACAGTCACAGTGGACAACTCTCCATTCTTCACAGCACAGTATGCAGACAGTGGAGCTCCCACATGCTGGTCCCACAGACTTACCTGAGGTTCACAGGTTTGCTTAAATAAACGGGAAAGCATCTGGGCCTTGCCTTCTGTAGCAGCAAGTTATTTTCTCCTACTGTTTCTCTCCTCTTTACTGGGCTCACTCCTACTTATCTTTAAAAAATGCTTAGAGCATCCTCAGGGCCTTCTTGTTTTCCCTCCTCTTATCCTCTGCCATTTTACCATAACCCAACCCTCAGTGTGATGCTCCCCTTCTGGATGGCCCTTATTTCTCTCCTTCCTGCCTGTGTCACTGCCTTCTATCTCACCTGAGAGGGCAGATCTGTGTTGATTCATGCAGGGTTTTATAACCAGTGTTTGCCACACAGCACACAGAAGAAACGTAACACATCCTCAGTGGATGAAAGAATAACATAAGTAATCTAGGCATCATGGTGCCTGTAATCCCCTGACTCTGTGAGACTGAGATAGAGGACCACAAATGCAAGCCCAACTCAGGCAACTTAGTGACTTAGCAAGACCATGTCTCAAAACAAAAACTAAAAAAGGTCTGGAGAAGCTATCCAGTGTAAAGGCCCTAGGAGCAATCCTCAGAATAGGAAAATTAATGTGACATCAATAAAAACCTTAAAAATGTAAAGCTGGGTTACTGTTTCATTTACTTTAATAAAGTATGCCAATAATCTATCTGTAAATCCCAGCCCTTCAACAACTTTTTTGATAGGAAAACAGTGGGATGAAAATCACCCACGCAGCTCTTGTGCCAGGCTAGCACAACAGGAGAGCACACCACCACTGCTCAGGCTCTTCCTAGGGTGACGTCTTTATACTAATGACGAGCCAATAAATGGAGATGCAACTAGAGCCCACACTCATGAATAAATCAGACCCACATGTGCAAACTTTGTAGGCATCATATTTTCTCCCTATTATAAGAAACTAACCAGAAGAGTAAATAAAATCCGGAGTACAATAGGTACTGTGGAAGGGAAAGAAACCGTTCAAAAGGAAATAACAACTGAGATGAGGGAAGAGAAAATAAAGAAGAAAGATTATATATATATATATATATACATATATATATATATATATATACATATATATATATATGATAGCTAAGATAATTATACTACTAGTTTCTATTGGTTTATTAAAAGGAACAGTTAATACATAATGTGTCTGATCAATTTTACATGCCCATAACTGGTAATCTGACCAACTACTTTGAAGACAACCTTATACAATATAGCAACCATTATTGAATTCCTATCATTTTTTAAAAAAAATTCTGCATTGTTCCTAACTTTTAAATAATTTTATTTTTTAATAAAAAATTTAAAAACCAAATTAAAGGAAAGAGAGTTCACTACTCTGATTTCTGATATAAAGGGACACGGGAGGACCCATGATGTAAGTTTACTTGAGAACATCTAAAAATCATAATACAGACAACAAGAACTGGCCATGGTGTATGGCACATAGCAGGCTCATCTTTACCTCATTATCTCAGTATTATGGTTTGTGTCTAGCTGTCTTCCAAAAGCCTCATGCAGTCAAAGGAGCAGGCTTGTAGAGTTCGTGATTAATTCATAATCCAAGGCTGGGATTATGGGTGTGAGTGCTACACCCACAGGTAGCCTGAATGCAATATAAGGAAGAAACAGAAGCTTACATCTGCCATTGCTGCTGCTAACAATCCTCCCTTTGCTCTTTGCTGTTTTCCACCACCAGGAACTGCTGCCATGTGCCACCCTGCCACATGCCACCCTGTCTTTGAGCCAGCCCAATATGGACCAAAACCTCCACAAACTGTAAGCTAAGTAAACCTTTTCTTCCTTATTAACTTGGTGTTGGTCATTCTGTGCAGCAATGAGCGAAAAGTAAGGGAGATACTCAGCTTAAAGAGGGTACATGAGTGACTTTCTAGGAAGTTCACAGTTAAAGAAGTGGTGATTGTATGGGTCTACTTGGCTAAGCAGGGTAACCAATTGTTTGGTGGAAAATGTTCCTGATCTTGCTATAAAAGTGCTTTTCAGATGTGGTTAACATTTGTAATCAATTGACTAAATAAAGCAATAATGTGCGTGGGCTTTGCTCAACCACTCAAGGCCCAGAGAGAAAGACAGAGCTGCCCTGAAGACAAAGTCTTTCTGTCTTCTGGCAGCGACTAATATTCTGCCTCGGAGTCTGGCAGTTTCTACCTTGTATTCAAGGAATGACTGATAGATGATTAATAGATAGTTATAAATTGATTGGTAGATCCACAAATAATCAAAGACAAATAGGTGATAGATGATATACATACAGATAAAGATACATGAACATTACAACATCTTATTGGAGGAAGTCTAGATACAGATACAGATATCTATATACTGGTTCTACTTCTCGGAAGAATTCAACCAATACAGCTAGAAAGTAGTGTTATACCAAGATTCTCAATCTTGTACAGCTGCTTCTGGAACTGTTATAAAAATAAGCTCAGTCACCATGTTGCTGGGAAGAGCTGGTGGTCAGGAGAAGCCCTTGGGACACCAAAAGGCCCTCATGCTAGGGAGGGTGATGTGCACATCCTGGGGACACTGCTGGTCCCAGGAAAGCTCTATAGGGCCTGGCTTTGTCTCCAGAGTTATAGCACTGTTTCTCTGTGGCTCCACCCTGAGTTCCCCAACCCTGGCCAGTGGCCCCCTTGCCCGCAGAGGCAGGGTCCTTCCCTGCCCAGGGCACCCACTGTTTGCTGGCTTTGTCTTCTTTAAAGCTCTAAGCCTTGGTCACAACTGGGAGATGGAAATTACCTGTAGCACTTGGGGAAGCACACACCATTAAAGAGCAGAAGAGGACAGAGGCTCCCAGCCACAGCAGGAAGGACTGGGATCCTTCTTACAAAGAGGACTTTGAGAAGAAAAGGGATTGCTCAGTAAAATCCCACCCCCAAAAAAGAAAATTTTTCTTTGGATCTGTGTTGTTGTTTTCATGGATTTCTGGGATATTTTAGGCACAGCTCCACAGAGCAATGCAGAATGTAGTGATATCTTTGCAAGGTCACACACACACACACACACACACACACACACACACACACACACACGCACCCCGGTAATGGCGCAGGCGCATGTGGGTGACCTCCCCACTTTCGCGGGAACGGGCACAGGCTGGCCTGGTATGGAGGAGCCCAGGGTTGGATGCCTCCCATCCCCGCACCGCTAAGCAGCTCACACAGCTTGCTAGTCCTGGCGCTTTGCGAGCCTCCTGCTGAGCTGTAAAGTCATCCCAGACAAATCCCTGTGTTTACAGAGATTCCAGAGCAGCAGGGAACAACTCAGAATCAGAGTCTGGAGGTAGCAGTTCGCGGATCTGGGCTCAGCTGCTGTCCACACCTGCCCTCCACGCCGTCTCCTCCGCGTCCACCTCCTCCTCTGCTGAGTTTAGCGCTGAGTCGTTTGGGTGCTAAGAATCCAGCCAAGCCAAGGGGAGCAAAGTGGGAAAAATATAGATCTGAGAAAAAAATGAGGAGGAGAAGAAAGCATAGGAAAAGGTGGGCCGGAGGACTCAGAAATGGCCCCCAGTGAGACGTTGCTTGCGTAAGCCACGTACACTGCTCAGGGACCTGGCCGGATCTTGGGCATCCAGACCAGAGACGGCTAACCTGTGGCATGCGCGCCCCCATAGGCTGACTGTCTCATTCAGAGCAGAATGAGGATTGAGTTCAGGATCAAAGACGGATGGAGGCCCGATTTCACTACTTTCCAGCCACTTTTCTGGTCTTCAGTTTTCCAAATTCCTAAAATGGGAGTAATAACCCCACTCTAAGGGTTCATAAAAGAATAAAATGAGATGCGCGTGAAATGCCTCTTAGCTGTACAAATACAAGATATTTTTATTAAATTCAACAAACAGCAAGAGCTTCTTACTAAGCTGTTCTTTCTGGTTTCTGAACTGTAGAAAATCTTTTCATAGAAAATTTGCCTTCCAACTAGCATAACTTATTTATTTTTAAAGTATAAAGCTTATATAAAAACTTTGCAATGGAAAAGCCAAACTAAAAATTGCCATCAGGTCGTCTGAAGTCTTTCTACAAGCTCTGTTCAGACACACCTACAACAGCTAACTTCTCCTGGTGATGTGTGTGTCATTCGGAGGTGACAGGTAAGCTTGCTAATATGTCTTACTACTTAATATTATTTGGAGAGATCAAGAGAAAGTGACACCTCACTCTTCCTCACATTTCAGCCATTCTCTTTAATCACTTTCCCTCCTTGATCTTTCCCTAAGTACCTAACTACCTCTGGGCTTTATCCAAACGCTGAATGATTTCTTAGGCAACCAGGTAACCCAGAACCAGGCTAGCTTTCTAGATCTCAGAACCTTTGATGAGAAGGAGCTGAAAATAAGGTTGCCAAGGCTGCTGCTGCTCCACATATAGTGCTATTTAAGACCAAATAACTTGGACTTTGGAGAATGTACTTGTGTCAAATGATTGGATGTCAGACCGCACCCCTGTGGGTGGGGGTGAGTTTTCTCCTAAAGGGAATGGATGTTCTCGCTGTCACTCATCCTAGAAGAGGTCAGTACTGGGTGAGGAAAAAGGACTTGGACAGCAGTCCTAACGCTGAAGCTGGGAAATACTTTATAAGGAAAAAAAAAAATGTATTTGATACAGGACCTCACTACGCAGCTTGGATTCATAGCGATCCTCCTGTTTTCAGCCTTCCCAGCACTGAGATTACAGGTGTGTGCCGCCATGCATGGACTCAGTTGTTGGCTTAATGTGCCCAGGGGCACGGCCCTTGTGGCATGAGGCGCAAAGGACTGAAGCCATGGTCCCTGTGTTGGCAGGCACTTGGTCTCCTGAGCTATCTCTTCCACCTCAGGGAAACATTTTCTTTTCTTTTTGCCTCAGAGTTTGGTTTGATTGAAACTCTCGAGTAGGTGGCCGCCTAGAGCCATTCTAGTGACAGACACTGAGTTATCTTTGGCCATAGATAAAGACAGAAAGATCCTGAAAGGGATGAAAGAGTATCTCATGAAGATTCTAGCATATTACAATATATCCCAGATCAACTGTCAGGTTTTTGCTTAAGTTCCCCATTTAGACTATATTGAGTGAGCTCTGTCCCTTTCATGGGGTGACTTGGATACGCAAGAGCTGTGCCTTTCCCCAGATGAGAGGAATGGGTGACACAGCAGTCACCATGACAACCTAGTTGTGCCAAATGGAGCACGACTCTCTGGAGCATCCTCAAGGATGATGGGGCAGCAGACAAGCTAGCTGAGACCATCTTCCGGGTTTACAGATCAACCTGCACGTGGCATAAAATTCACCCCAGGAGCATATTAAATAGCAGATTTCGGTTCAGCAGACCTTGGGTGGAGTCCAAGGTTCTGCACCTCTTGCAAGCTCCTAGGTGACACCATGGCTGTTGGCTCTCACACCACACCCATCTAGACCAAGCACAAAGGGCAATGGGACTGACAGAAAGAAAGCCATTGAGGAGTGCGGCCAGGGCTCTTCCTCATGACCATGGAGGAGGATCCCACAAAATCCAGCCAGGCCTGTGATGAGGCTTCCTGATTAGGGAAGCACGAACCCTAACATGCTGCATTTCAGAGAGCAAATGGAAAGGTGGGTATGATGCAACCTTAAATGTTTCTGCAAACAATGGACATAATTACATGTACAAAGGTCTACCTTAGAATCAAAGGAGATTATAAAAATTATCATCTTTTCCATGCTTAGTACCTAGATTGTGCTAACCCTAAAAGCACTGAGAACATGACCTGAAAATAATCATATGGGGGCTAGCCAAATAACTCAATGGATTAAAGCACCTGCAAACAGGCACAGGGTCTGGGGATTTGATCCCTGAGCCTTCTGTGCCAGTCCCACCCCCAAGGTGCACGGAGACAGCAACTAAGACTGGGCACAGTGGCATGCGCCTATAATCCTAGCTTTTGGGCAGCTGTAAACAGGCAGATCACTACAAGTCCAATCTAGTAGTGAGGCCCTGAATACCCTGTTGACCCTTTCCTAAAATACAAAATAATAATAACAACAACAACATGGGAAGACCTAGAGTACTGCTGTTAAAACTTGCTCCCTTAGAGCTTTAAAACCAACTAACTTCCTGCCTTAATCTTTGACATAAAAATAATAATTTTAGAGCATCTGTTGTGTAGCCATCACTGGTAAACAAGATCTTATGCAGCTTCTAAGCTGGTAGAAAAGACAATGATTTCATAGAAGATAAATAAGTAAGGCAACTGTGAAGGGCAATTTAAGTATAAGTAGGGAATGCTAGTACCATATGCCATGCCAGCCACACCCCGGGGCATGCTGAGCCAGCCACCGAGACCAGGCATGGTAGCATACGTAATCCCAACATTGAGGAGGCTGAAAACAGGAAGATTACCATGAGTTCGAGATGCATAGTGAGACCCTGGACAAAATGTATAAAATAATAATGATAAGCATAAATAAGGATGGATACTACTCTAGATGATAATATTTTTCTATGAGACCTAAAGGATAAGCTGAACCTTTAAAAGTATTCTGGGGAGAAGATACAGCAAATACAAAAGCCCAGCGCTGGTGACACAGCTCAACAACACAGCACCTGCCTAGCAAGTGCAAGGTCCTGAATTCAATTCCCAGTACCACAAAACAAACAAGCAAACAAAAATGTTCTGGAAAAGGAACCTGTGATGTGTTTGAGGTGAGGGTAGTTAGAGAACTAAACAGAAGCCAGACCGAGGATGGCCTGAAATCTTTTGAGTTATAAGCTGAAGAGATAAGAGGTAGTAGCTATTTCTGTGAAGTACCAGTAGCAAACAGTTTTGGTGTTTCTGGCAGGGGCAAAGTTGAGCCTATTATGTAGGTACCTGTGTACTGTATTATAGAGAAAGAAATGTTCACAAAGTTGGTACTGACACAGTTGTGTCTGGCGATAATTGAGAATGATTTTCCGAATACAAATCTACCAATGAGAAGAATGGAATTCTTTCATGGGAGGGATAACAATTGCTTAATTTGGCTTCAAGTTTTCAATGTTGCTTTTCAAAACAGGTTGAGATAAGTAAGCTTCTATTGATTCCGATCTGTAAAATCTTATTACACACTTCCTATCTTTCATCAAGAGGGGCATCACAAATGTGCTAGCAAGCCACAAGCGTACAGCTTCCATTGAGCATAGTCATGTCTCAGAAGGAACGCACGGGGTTCTAGCAGATTCTTCTCTTGCCATTTACATTTGGCATCAATCACCTTGCAGATTCATCACCCCAGTGGAAGGTAGGTGGAAGCTCCTCGCTTACATTAAATGGATTTCAAAACAGATCTGCTCTGCGCTGCAGCAAGGGCTGCAAACATTGCTGGAGTCACAGCGTGAGAGCTGAGCACCTACTGCAGAAAATCCACCCACTGCCACAGTGCATAGAAATAGAAATCTTGCTTTTCTGTTTTAACTTTTCAGTGTGTGGAAGATGCATTCAATTTTTATAGTACGTGTGATTGAAGCTATAACCATTGATAGCTTTCTACGACTTTGTCGTGTACAAGGTAGGTTCATATATAAGGATTGTTTTGAGTTGTAATTTTAGAAGGAATTCACTAAGAAACATTATTGTGTCTGCAATTAGTAGCCAAGGATGGATAGACTTGTTCAGAAAACTTGCAATTCAAATTTCAAATTCTGTAACAAAGTCATGCTGTTCAGCAGGCCGCCAGCCTATTAAGCTTCAATTTCTGACGTGAGATCACAGGAGTGGCGTTTGATGGGTGGTACCCTGAAGCGCCCCCCCCCCACCTTTAATGAGCAGAAGGAGCAGAGGAGATAACATAGGAACCAACAAAAGTCCAGAGATCACAGCATTAAGCAAGTAGTCTGAAACAGGAAGAAAACCAGAGTGCTAAAATAAAGTTAAAGGCTGTGGAAAGGCCACATAAGCTAACATAAGCATCCATGGGCCGGGACATCATTGATAATGTCTTTGCCAATACAGTTCCTGTTTTACAGTTGGAAGAAAATCAGATGAAAGGGAGTCTAACCAAGAATGAAAATAGGACAGAAATCTCAACTGAGGCATTTTTCCTGTGAAAGCAGGATGGAGCAAAGGAGCCACAGACAGAGGGGATCAAAGGAGCAAAGAAAAAGTGTTGTGCTGTTTCTGCTGTTGTTATTAGTTAGTTTTGTTTAATGGGCAAGACTAGTGATTGAACCCAGGGCTTCACACTAGGTTACATCTCCAGCCCTCTTTTTACTTTTTATTTTTAGATAAGGTCTCAGTGAGACTCTAAATTTCTCAGGCCAGGCTTGAAGCTGCAATCCTTCTGCTTCAGCCTCCCTTCAATACTGGAATTACAGACACTCACCACCAACACAACTTTGAGTTTTTGCTTCATTTTGCTCCTTTTGGTTTTTAAATCTCCACCCCTTAACAAGGAATCACAGTACCTCACATACATAGCAGATCACCAGAAATGTGAATGTGATCATGGTAAGGTTAGTGATTGGCAGCCTTAAGTACCAGTTATTTCATGTATATGTTTTTTTTCAGAACAGATTTATCCCAGTGAGAATGAAATATTTGATTTTAATTATATGCATTATTATGTACATCTTACTAAAACACACCTGATCGTCTACCTTCTGTATTATATTATAGATTGCAATTATGTTCTGAACTACACAGTGCAATGATATTCTCCAAAGGCTTACCAAGGTGGACCTAAGTATCCCTGAAGAGGACCTGAAAACACTAGAGATTTTTGAGTTTTCTTCTCCCTCCCTTTAAAGTTATGAGCTGCTCCCAGAGGGAACGCTAGAGCCAACACACCAGATACTCCAAGCCAACTCACATGGAGTTGGGTCCGAGCATGGACAGGGCTGAAGTTCTGGAAGTGATTCTAACATTTCAGTAATCAATATATTTTGCCTCTCTAAGCCTCATCCCATCCCTGTTAGCCCACCTTGTGTGTTAGCCACTACAATCATTGAAACCTATGCTGGTAGGTGCCAGAAACCAGTGAAGTACGTGGAGAAAGGGTGAATAGGATGATATTTGGGTAGCGACTTCAAAATGAATTCAATTAATCTGCAACAAAGGTATTATAGGCAAATGGATGATAATCCCCTGTACAAAGGTATACAGATTGGAGAACAAGCAAAGAATGTCAGCATAAAAGAAAATGAGTTCTGGGAGAAGCCCAACTGAAGAACATGCCTTGTAGTGTCAAGATGTGTCACCCAGAGAAGCCACAGGGGCAGGCCAGTCATCTGCCTGCCCAGCTACAACCAATTAGTGACTTTCTGTGGTGAGGTATTGTGGGTTTAGCTTTTTACTGACTCTGCCTTTGTCTTTCCTGGAGGGGACAGCTGCCAGATATATTTCTACCTTGAATATTACAGCAAGATGGCAGAGCCATAGACATTTGTCTCCAAGTATTCTTTTTTGGGTTTTTTTTGTTTGTTTGTTTGTTTGTTTTGTTTTGTTTTGTTTTGTGTATTTAGGACAGGGTCTACAGGATGTTACAATGTAGATCAGACTCTTAGCAATTCTCCTGTTTTCAGCTTCCCAAGTTCTGGGATTACAGGCGTGTACCACCACTTCTAGTCTCAAATGCTGCTTCAGCCCACCCTGGGGGCAGAGCCAGCATGACACACCAGGGATCGAACCCCAGCCCCTGTGTTCTGCCTAAGCAGGTGTCTCTGGGTTATTCTTTGGCAAATCTATTTGACATGTACACATGTTTCTCATTTTAAGGTCTTCACTTCTGTTCTCTAAATTAGTGGATACTACTTAAGGAATTTCTAGATAGGCAGCTACAGAAAGAATATTTCATTTAATGTATATGTAACAGACTTCACTGTGTCAAGAATGCTCTAGGTGAGCAGGGCGTGGAGGTGCACACCTGTAATCCCAGCACTTGGGAGGCTGAGGCAGGAGGATCAGTGCAAGTTCAAGACCAGCCTGGGCTACAAAAGTGAGCTCATGGCCAGCCTGAACTGCATAGTGAGACCCTGTCTCAAAAAGGCAAAAAAAAAAAAAAAAAGAATGTTCTAGGTGTCTTACATATATTAATTCATCTATACTTTAGACAACCGTGTGAGTTGGCCATCGAGCTTGTATCCAGATGCCCTGCCAAAGCTTCATGTGATCATAGGTGGGGCTTTTCAGAGGTGGCTGGATCTAGAGTATGTGATGCCGGGATTAAGGGTGTGTGGTTACCAAGTTAGTCCACTGGTTGGTTTGGCATGATTCTGGGAGTGAATAACAGGAAGGCACTCCCTGAGTGTGAGTGCCATCCGCCCTAAGAGGTGTAACCTGGGTGGAATATAAGAAACAGAAAGGGGGCTGCTTGCTGCTTTGCTATTTCACTTCTTTGCGGCCTTCCGCCCACCATGAATCGTTTCTTTTCAGCCACTTCAGCCTGCCTCGGGGAAGCCACGTAGAACCTGAAACCTCACCAAACTGTGAGCCACAAGAAACCTTTCCTTAACTTTGGCTGTTAGGTACTTTGTCTCATCAATGAGAAAAGGTAATTAAGACACTATGGATAAGCAGTATCACCCCCATTTTACAGAAGAAAACAATGTCAAGCAAGTAAGATCTGCCTTATGAGTTGGTAGGAAAAGCCAGGCTTTGAACCCAGAATATCATTTTAAAATTGACATGCTCTCCACCCTTCTATTCTGCTTTTCTCGTGAAGGCTTGACAAGAAATGTACAGATCCTGTGGAGAGACAATAACAAAGTTAAATGAAGGAAATGAAAGACTGGTGACGTCAGTACTATGCTGCAGTCCTAGGAGGGCACGCTTAATGCCAACTTACCTTTCCTCTCCACTTTTACCAGAGCTATTTGTAAATGGAATGAAATTCTAATTGTTTCCAGAAATGGGCAAAAATTATTCTTTGTAGATATAAAGGTCAACATATTAAAAATATTCAAAGACTAGTGAAAGATAAGTTGACAGATAATGAACTACACTACCAAGGTACTATAATGAAGAAAAAGCAATTCAGGAGAATAGCAGCCATCTCAAGGGAACAGGACACCAGAAATGAACTCAAGCTGGTATGTGATATATAATGCACACTGAATTTCAAGTCTGTGAAAGCAGATTACTCAATATATTTGCTCATAAAATATTTGGTGAATTAGGTAGGATGTGAATTAAGAGGGACCCTTAACTTAAGCTAATACAAAACTAGAAGCATATTTATTTATTTATTTATTTATTTATTTACTTACTTACTTACTTACTTATTTGGTCCAAGGTCTTGCTATGCAGCTTGGACTCATCTATTTATTTATTTGGTCCAAGGTCTTGCTCCGCAGCTTGGACTCATAGTGATCCTTCTGTCTCAGCCTCCCCAACACTGGGATAGCAGGCATGTGCAACCATGCTCAGTTTCAGTGGCCAGCACGGTGTGCCCAAGGTTCTAGGGCCGGCACTACATGCAGTACCTGGCATTGAACATGGGTCCTTGAACTTGCCAGGCAGGCACTTAGACTGCTGAGCTATCTCTCCCCATCACTCTACATATATTTTTAAATGTGGAGATGGACACCATCACAAAGCTAGAAAAGAATATACACGATTTGGGGAGAGTTTTGTGGTTGTGGTTTGTTTCTGCTTGCTTGTTCTTCAGAATTATGAGTTGAAGATGATACAAGTCATGATACAAAATGATATGTTGGTTAGCTTTGGATCTATAGATGTAGGTAGGCAGATTTCCTCAACTCAAATTTTGCCAAACTCCTAATTATGAACCAGATAGAAACACAGACTTTATAACTGGCAACAAATTAATGCTGAGCCCTCCTTTATGGTGGTGATGGAAGCGTTTCCACAGATACAGCACAGAATCAGCTGAGATAGTTGAGTAGAAAGCAAATTCTTGGGCCCAGTCTCATATCTACTGGAGCAGAAGAACTGGAGCTTGTCCTCTACACTTGAAGCAAAACTCAGGAAATGTGCACATTAAAGTATAAAATTTACAATACTACCTTGAGCTCTGGGTCACAGTTCAGAAAGAAAATAACAGTCTATAATCAAGAAAGTGACAACAGCATGAGGAGCAAGGGAGTCCTTACAGTCCTTCAAGTTCAGCTGAGCACCACCTCCAGGGAGAATAGAGCCCAAGGCTGAGACATGGATGGTTGGAGATGGAGAATTTAAGTGCTAGCTTAAGAGTACTTATGCAGAGCGTGAACAGCCAAAAGTGAGATAAGGCGGCATGTAGCGCCTGTATTCTAGAAGCTGAGGACAAACTGAACTAGAACAGAACAAAAAGCTTAAATAGAGGGCTGGGGATACAGCTCAGTGGCAGAGTGCCTGCCTGGTAATCATGAGATCATGAGTTCAATTCTGAGTACAAAATAAAAATAAAAATCACCAGAAAGCTGAAATGAAAAGCTTGTAATAAGTAATGAAAGTTGTAATGAGCGATGAAAGGTGCTGGAGGTAGCCAAAATATCAAAAACACTAAAGCAACTAGAGGAAAGGATAAATTACCTTGTATAGTTCATAGAATTTGTTCAAGTACATTGTTTTGAATGTTTTTTATCCACTTTATAATTTATTTTATAGTTTCAAAAATATCTTCTTGGGCTGGTGAGATAGCTCAGTGGACTAAAGTGCCTACTTAGGCAAGCTTAGGCAAGTTCAGGGATCTCAGTTCAATCCCAGCACCACATGCTGTACCAGCACCACCCTCAGGGCTGGCTCAGCGGGCCACACAGTCCAGGAATAGTGGTGCACGACTATAATCCTAGTGTTGGGAGAATGAAAACAGGAGGATCACTACAAGCCCAAGCTGTGTAGTAAGACCCTGTAACAATCAAACACACACACACATATGTGTGTGTGTATGTGTGTGTGTGTGTGTGTGTATTCTTCTCGTTGTAAAAATGCAAACCATACCAAAATATTTCCATACAAAGTTTCCAATAATGCTCCTAGAGACAACTGAAAATCATGAATATTGTGTTTTTCTTATTATTTTTCTATGCAAAAATGTTTTGTTACACTTACTATAATTACATAAAATGGGGACATACTATAGAACTGTCCTATATTTTAATTTTTAACATAACATTTCATGGGGCACTTTTCTCTGTGAATATGTAGCAGTAATGTGTCATTCTCTTAAGTAGTTGAATGCTATTATGAATTTTGTAATTTCCAAGAAGGTGAAGTTGATTTATGTTCGCTTGATTTTGGAATTATAACATCAGCTATTTCCAGCTGTATTCAAGCTTCATACGACATCCATGCGTACCATAATTTAGTGAAGCATCACTAATCATCTGGTGAAAGTTTCAGTAGTGAAGGCAAAACATCTGAGGGGAATTTTTTTTTTCCTAAGGGAAATTTAAAACATTTTGCAATGTTCATCGTTCTTTCAGATATTGGGCGGATTTGCACATGCCTGAATAATGAGACAGGTTGTGCTTTTTCAAGGCAAAAGCCAACTAGGTAAAACAATGAAAGCAGAAAAAGCAAACCATTTAGGATGAATTCTTTAAAATTTCAAGACCTTTATCCTACCAGAAATAGTAACCACTACCATGTATTGATCAGCTATTAAATGCCAGGTATACTTAAAGGACTAGTCCACCTAATCAGCACAATAACCCTAAGTGGCTACATTTAATCTCCCTAAAATGTAGACTTCTCTAACTCATATTTTGCCCATTCAACATTCCGCATTCTTAAAATACTAAAAGGTTAATTGACCCTCTTCCCCTCATAGGATTCCTGCAGTTATACAGCAGAAGTTGAGAATTTATATCTAAATCTCTTCTGAACTCAATGTATATACACAGAATCCAGAAAGACCATCTTCAAATAAATTAAGGAAACACTTTTATAGGCCTCTTTATAACACGCAGTTCAGTCTTTTCGTAAATGGTCTTCTTCACAACACAAGGGAATTTGATTCCTGCAAAAGGAAGCCTGTCTATCTGTAGGAACTGCATGTCGCTAGAAGTGCCCTGCTTCTGTTTCTAAGCTAATGAATGCTTCCCTCCCTTTGATTTGAACTCAGAGAAGTGGCAGAGAGGATCTGTGGCCAGGCACTCAGTGTCCCAAGAGCAGTTATTCCACTCAATGTACACAATGATAGACCATGTTTCCTCTTCCAATACTGCATTGTGAGCTTACAGAAATAGTTAGACTGTTCATAAGGCGAGATGCAACTCTATGTTTATGAGTAACAAAGTGCTGAAATGCACCCTCAGAGTCACAAAAAATCCTGAGAAAGTGGAAGAATAAAGTTAAGAAGATGGAACCGCTGCCACGCAAAGGGCAATCCCAAAGCCTTCAAGTTAGCTACAGCCTGAAGCATCGTCCCAGGCCCAGCACAGCCTCACGCTGACTTCCATGGGAGGCATCAACAGCGAGAAGATGCAGCTCCAATGACCTGTGAAGCAGACCACACACCTTCATCAGCACCACCCACCCCACCCATAATATGAAGATGTTAGCTTCATACTTTCTAATCTGATTTTACATTGTAATTTGAAATCTCTAGGTATAACTATTTAAGCCATGTCATTGAAATGTTTATTATACACTAAAAGCATGAAATAAAATATAGAAGTTTTCTCCAGAAGTCATCCACCTATACATATTTTACAAATGATCTTTGGCCAAAAATGAGAGTAACCTAATGTAGCTATATCACCAGCAGTCACTTAATGGAGCTCCTGCCTTTCAGTTCTAATACAGCTAAATGTCTCTGAGGAGTTGTAGATTTCAAATGCCATTTAAAATATATCTACTAAGGGAGTAAAGTACAACCCTATCAATTTCATTTACTCTTTCCTAACTTCCTAGACACTCATGAACCCATTGTTTTCTATTTCCTTTTCCTGGGAACATAAGGGATACCTTGAAAGTTCTCAAAAGGAGGGGCTGGGGAGATAGCTCCGAGGCACAAGTGCCTGCTGGGCAAGTGCAAGGTCATGAGTTCGAACCCCGGTCCCAAAAAAAAAAAAAAAAGAAAGTTCTCAAAAGGAACTGTTAGCTTTGCAATTAAGATGGAAGAAAAGCTGCTAGACTGAAAGTCCCAGACATTTCATTTAGTCTTTGAAAAGACATATCTTGAGTTTCTGCTTTGTGTTTCCTCTTTGGAGTAAGGTTTCTTATATAAAGAAGTACATCAGAGTTTCCCAACCTATATTCCATATTCTCAAAAGACCTACCCAAAGCACATTTCTGCCCCATGGGTACAGCCTAAGTACATGTATTTTCAAAACAACTCTAAGGGATTCTGACCCACTGAGCCCCATTCTCAAGCCCTCTCTCTATTGCTCAGTAGATCTATTATTATTAGAATAATAGTGATGGAATCATAAAACTACGTGATTTATTTTGAGCATGTAAAATTAAAGTATGATTAATGAAACTCAGCACCAAAGACAATGTATCTTTTTACAGCCTTTACTATCACCACTGTAATATGCTAAGGGTGTACCTAGTGTGGGTACAGGATTGGCTGTTAAAACAGAGTTCTAGAACACAGTAACCTTAACAAGAAAAAACTGTCACATAAAAGTTTTGAAAAGTGGCCCAGAATTTATGTATAGACCTCATGCTCATCAGGAACCCAAATTCTTTCCATTTTAAGCTCTGACACCTTTGACACAAGGCTTCTTCTCTGAAGCCTGTTCCAGCCTTCACCATTACCTCTGCTGTCCAGCCAGAGGGTGTGGAGGACACCTGGGCAACTCTCCTTGAAAGAACCATCGTCTCCACCTAGGGTTGGGTCTGATTCCATTTCCATGTATTGATGGGTACAGAACTGGCTAGGACTTTTCTTTATCCCTTTAATTGGCCTTAAGCAAAGCATATTGGTCTAGCTGAGATGCTGGCAGTAGTCTTTGAGGATGGCAGGTGTGTTTCTCTGGTAACCCGCACCTGCTGCTCTTTAATATGAGCTGGGTTGAGACAGGATGAAGAGCCATTGTGCTGTACTGTCAGCTGGGATTGAACCTCGAGATAGAAGCTATTATTTCCCAGGGCTTGAAAGATTACACATCAGAACTGAAACACCAGAACACAAAACACTAGATAGTATCTCAATTATATAATGCAGATTACTCTCTGCACTTCTTTCTGCTTATTGCAGAGGTGAATGCACGCCTCCTACCTAGCCCTACTCACAGCACTCACCTACTTCCTGCCATTCTCACAGTCATTCATCCTCAAGCCACTCCTCCTTCACAACTGACTAAAACCCAGGTTTGGCCCTGGATCAAGACCTTTGTTCCAGGTAGCCATCCCCATGGCTGGACTTAGTTCCCTATAACCAAGTGTCTTTATTCTCACCATGGGTTGCACTAGAAGTGGTAGATTGGGATTAACTTTGTGGGATTTTGATAATTTATCCTTGGGATTACAAACAGAAAACTTCTTGGGCCAAGACAAGGACCAGGAAGGGGTCTCTACAAGAGGGGACGGAGAAAGGGACAAGAAAGACATGATTCTTTCCCATACAGACCTAACCCATCAGAACCCCGTACCCCGCACTGCCCAGGGTATCATCATGTTGTTAAGCCTAACTGGCATATAGGTGTCCTATGTCCTATTAAAATGTTTCTTATGGTGTAAAAAGTGGGAGAGGAGACATCAGATACATTAGTGATTCCTGCCTCAGCTTACTATTAGAAGCTGACAAGAGAGAAGAAATCTGCCTCAGTTTCATCCAGCAGCAAGAGGACAGAGTACTCTGATTCTTAGGATTGCTCTGGACACAAACTTCGAACACAGTGGGAAACAAGACTGAGATGGAGCTTTGGGGACAGGAGGCTCATTGGGAATTGCTTCTCAAGAACATTGCTTGTGAGGGCATGAATCAGGAAGGTGCAATCAGAGCAGAGAGAGGCCTCAGTACCCCCCACCCCAGAGCTTTGGTTCTATGATGGCCTTTTTGAATTGGCCCTAAATTGAAACACAGGACTAGATCTCTGTACCCAACTACTGACCTGTTCACCTGTTCACTCACAGGCTGCCTTTGGGGACAGTACTAATCAAGTCTTGGGGACTTGGGAACTTAGGAAACCTTAGGGCCAACCCCAGCACTCCTAACTTTCTAGAATGGATAATTACTTGCTGCAGGCCACTGTTCTGTGTGTAGTAAGGTGTTCAGAAGCATCCCCAACCTCTAACCCCTAGATGCTGGTAGCACCACATCCCTCACTTATGACAACCAAAAATGACTCCAGATATTGTCACATGTCCCCAGGAACCAATATCCCCAGGATCTAGGGGAATGAGGGCCTCATCTCTGAAGCAGAGATCTGGCTTGAGCAGCATAGCATGCATTTCAGTGACCTCATGATCACACAACAGTGTTAGCAGGCACTGATGTGAATGTGTCCAAACAACCCACAGCAGGAAGCCGTGGTCTCTTCTCTAATTAAGCACTGTCTGGTGACACTTCCTTTAATAACCACAACTAAATTCCTCAGCATTTGCTGTGCACCACTTTTAAGGTTGCCTTAATCCATTTTCTGTTGTTCTAACAAAACCAGAGATTAATGCATTTATAAAGAAAAAAGCTTTGTGTGACTCATAAGGCTACAGTCTGGGAAGTGCAAGGGCCTGGGCCATTGCACCTTGAGCAGGCCTTTGGCTGCAGCAGAATACAGCCAAAGGCTAAGTGAGTGTGGGAGACATGGAGAGAGAAGTGAGCCAAGTCCATGTTTTTGTTGTTGTTAATGTATTTGGTACAGGGTCTCACTATGCAGCTTGAATTCACAGTGATCCTCCTGTTTTCAGCCTCCCCAGAGCTGGTATTACAGGCATGCACCACCACATCTGGTCTAGGTGGCCAGCTCAGCACCTCCAGGGGTAGGGCCAACATGGCATGTAGTGTAGAAGATCAAATACCGGTCGCTGTGCTTACCTAAGCAGGCACTTAGTCCACCGAGCTATCTCTCTGGCCCTAGATCAGCTTTTGTCCTGAACTCAGGAATTCTTTTCTTATTCCTCATCTTCTTTTCGTGCATCTATTCTGGAAACATGAGTCCTGGGTCAGTCTTTTCATTATCCCTTGAATGATGAGTTTTAACAATCTCCGTGCCCTTTCCTCAGCTCCTTCCTCAACTCATTACCGTTATCCAACCAGATCCGGTATCCTCACTTTTGAACTTCCTAAATTACAGTTGTCCCTCAACTGCTATATTAGCCCATTGATACAGGGCCCACCAGTTCCACCTCTCAACACTGTCACATTGGAGTTTCAATTTTTACCACATGGATGTTAGAGCATACATTCAAATCATTGCCTGGCCAAGCTGCTATGGTTCATATCTAGATGTCCCTCAAACCTCACACACTCAGTGATGGGACTTTTAGGCAGCGACTGGATCACAGGGGCACTCTATACTCATTGGAGGATTTGTCCACTGATGAGTTTGCAGCCAAATGCGTTGTTAGGAGGTGAGGCCTTGTCAGACGAGGTGGATGACCGTGGGGGTGACTCATTGCAACTGTGAAGAAAAACGCCAAAATGGCACCCAGGATTTGGAGGCAGATTTATTTAACGTTGGATGGACACTGATTAGGAATAAATTATTGCTCAAAATGCCAGGCCTCAATGGTCTAGGGAGGGAAGGTTTTACAGGGTCTATAAGGGGAGAGTACGAAGGAAGAGGCCTTGGCTGTCTTTGGTTGATTCTTACTGTGGGCATCACAGTGACCAGCTATTTCTGGGACACAGAAGTAACAGGAACTGTAACCAGAACTGTTACCTGGGCACTAACAAACTGAAGTATCCTGGCTAGGAGGGCATGCTCTGCTACATGGTAAGGGTTTATCTCTCTCTCTCTCCAGCTCCTCTCTTTGCTCTTTATTTTCTGTCTACCACATCAAGATAACTTTTTCTCCACTATGCCCCATGCCATGGCATGTCATCTTGCCTTAGAGCCAGACTGTGGATTGAGACATGAGCCAACATAAACCTCTCCATCCTTTAAGTTGTGGGTATTAAGTATTGTGTCTCTGTGGTGAGGACTGTGCCTCCGACACACGTGTTAGCTTGCACTCACACAGAGCAAAACCCTTGCCACCAAATTTGTACAGATGAGGCAACTAAAGTGTAGCATCTGAGGACACTTAGTGAGAGAGTGGTGAAGATGGGATTTGAACCCAAGGACCTAGGACTTGACCACATACCTATGGGCTTCTCCTGGCTGTACTTCCATCCCATCTAAGAGTATGGTGATGTATAAATCGCCTTAACCTCCCAACAAGGGTCAGACTCAAAAATTAACTACACAGATACTTTCTTGGTAAACAAATCTTACCAAAAACTTAACTTTATGCATGAGACTCCAAGGGCAAGAAGCCCCATGAGATAATCTACAAATTTGCTTTTACAAAGGCTGAACCAGGAGCCAAAGAGTCTCTCTGTCTCTCTGTCTCTGTCTGTCTCTGTCTATCTGTCTGTCTGTTGCTCTTTCTCTCTCTGAATGCTCCAGCACTCTGAGAGTTTTTCCAATTTCTATAATTTTTTTAAAATAGAAATGTAAAACTACCTTCAGTTTTCTGCTTTGCCAGGCCAAAATTACTTCCTTTCTATAAACACTCTAAAAATATTGACTGTCTGCCCCATAACCAAGTTGGTGTTTGCTTTAATTTATGGTATTCCAAGTTGAAAAAGGACTGAAGTCAGAGTCAGAAAATCTGACTTTGACAAATCCTGGCAGTTGGGACTGAGTGGTTCGTTTCAACATGCCGGGCCATAGCACTTTTAGTCCACAAGTGTCAACGAGGCCACGCAGAAGATGAAAAGCCACCTGGCAGAGAAGCAAAGAGCACAGGCTCACCAGCCAGCCTCCCATCTGGTTCCTGACAGTACCACCTTCCAGGGTGTGACTTTTAATTTGATATTTAACATCCCTAGGTCTCCATTTTCTCATTTTAAAGTGAGGATAATTACCGTGCCCATCTCAGAGAGAGAGGAAAGACCGCCCTCCCTTGAGGGCAAGGGGTTTGAAGCAGTGCGGTCTCTAATGAGCTGCTCTATCTGAGGATGCTGCTGCTTCCCTCCACCTCAAGGAGAGGATCAGGACGAAATAATAAGATGTACAAGCGAAGCTCTGAACTCAGAACCCAGAACACAGCACTCAAAAACCTTGGTGTTATTTTTCATAAACACCAATATTATTGCCATGTAATTTTCCAGAGCTATTGCATTCAATAAACTGGTGGAAATGCTTTCAGCTGTAAAAGTCTATGGTAACAAAAGTTATCATTTTACCCATTGCTTTTTCACCCTCAAACTCAACTGTCCGATATTACTCTGATTTTCTTTGGAATGATTAAGTATTTAAATGCTCATTTTCCAAGAAAAGAAAATGAAGGCTGCTCTTGTTTTTCTTTGCTGGGATTTCTAAAACTTTCCTTATATCCTTCTACAAAAGAATTCTTTCCAATTGACTTCTTTCACAACCAGATTTTCTGTTGGTAAGGAAACGAACATAAATCTTTATACTTCCTAAGGTTCCAGGCAGTCTTTCTCACTCATTAGGACAGTTCTAGCCTCTGTAAGAGGTGAATTCTGCAGTCTCACTGGCCTAATTAACACAGGCTCTTCTGTAGGTTTGTTTCATGTTTAAAACAAAACAAGTTTTACTGTGCAGTGAACGCAAATGCACGCATGGTGGCAGGGAGTGGAGGGGTCGCTGCTCTAGTTTTCCAAGGACTAGGCTCTGAAAAGCTGTCTTTTTCAACAAAAGGCACCAAAGTCACCCTGGGTATCAGGAGCCAGCTCTCAGGCAGGGAGAACAGAGATAGAAGGAACGTGCTTTTCAGCACATCCGCTCAAAAGTACACGAGTCACTTCCCCTCATGTCCTACTGGACAGAGGGCCCCACCTAGACACAAAAGGAGTCTGGAAAATGGAGCTGGACTCTGCCTGAGCAGCCACTCGGAGCACCTGCATGAGCAGCTAGCAATCTCCATCTCACCTTCCCAACATGCCTACGGTCACATATCTGGGTGTTTTCTTTCTTTGCCTCCTGCCAAATGACATTTCCACACAAGTACATCATAAGTACTAGAATTCAACTACCTTAAGAAACAAGTTAACAAACAACCTCAGACCTCAATAAATTTGAGACACAAAATTTAATCCCAATGGTAATTGGGATTTTCTGCCCGGGCTAATTAGGGGGAAAAAAAGATCCACTATGAACTAAAACTTTGTCATCCATTATGAATCAACGTGTCCATACCTTAAAGGCCAATCTTTTATTTGAGAAAAAAAATGTAAGACACTTAGAATGGTGCATGATATGAGATACATGCCAAAATCAAGTAGTTGTTACAATTTCATTCTAATCACAAGTGAAAAATTAGAGGAGCGAAAGGCCACAGGAGTATGAAGAGTAAGAGTCCGTTGGTGCAATAACCCTCTATGATACCACTGTTTCAAACTCTCAGAGAAGCTCGTTATCTAACTCTGTCTTACTAGGCTTTCCCTTGCCCATGTGGATTAGGCCAGCAGGCTCTGGTCTTTTTAGCGCTAGGGACCAGATTTCCAGAAGATCATTTTTCCACACGGTAGAATTTTTTCTTTGTACATATTAGACTCTCATAAGGAGCGCTTAACCTAGATTCCTCACATACATGGGTCATAGGATTCACGCTCCTCTGAGAATTTAATACCACTGCTGATCCAACAGAGGTGGGGCTCACATGGTAATGCAAGCTATGGGCAGTAGCTAGCAATCCAGATGACGCTTTCCTCACTTGCCACTGCTCACCCCTGCCCAGTTTCTAACAAGCCATGCCCAATAGCAGTTGTGGACCCCAGGATTACATCAGACCCTGTTCCTTCTTCCCAGACCTGGACACTGAGACCACAGAAGTCCCTTGCTCTGATCTCGTTTCTCTAACACTACTGTGGATGGTGCTAGCATATAGTAAAATTTGGAATTCTTCAGACTGCCTGTTTTTTCCCATTGAGCTATATAATAAATTTTGACCTTATTTTCTCACTTAACCAATTCCAAGGGAAATTTTGTTGATTCTTTTTCTTTTATGGTTTATTACATGACCACACGGGTCAGATGTTAGGACACAAATCACCACTTTTCTTACTGTCATGATGTGTTTATCATTCTTTCACAGATACTCTCAGCAACAATGTCTGATCCAAGAAAGTTAAATTTTCCCCTCCCTCTAAAAGCTTTCACTATCTTTATTTATCCAATATTTATTGCATCTTCTTCAAGATGATCAGACCATTAAAATTAAAAACCTTTAAGGAAAATATTAAAGCAAAAAAATGAGCTCAGATTCAGTGCAGCTGCATAAGGAGGAATTGTCAAGAAGCAAATGTGACAGGAAGATAATAAGTTTTATTATTTTATTTTTTCTTAAGAATAGGGTATAAAATTTGCAGTGATTCACTTACTACGTCTTTTCCATTGCCTACTTTGTCAAATGATTATAACTACAGAATTTTAGCAGTTGATTCAAGAACAAATCCCCAAGAATTACACTAACTCTAGGTCTTGGAGAAAAGGATTAGGAATAGGATTAGATTTGGGTTTGGGCAATTTTCCCTTTCAATTTTTCTAACTCTTCAATTCAGACTTAGGCAGCTACTTTAAAGGGCAATCAGGAGTTTCCACACTGATTTCTATAGTGGTGTACCAGTCTATATTCCCACCAGCAGTGGAAAAGAGTTCTTTTTTCTCCACAGCCTGGCCAGCATTTGCTATTAGTTGATTTCTTTATGATAGCCATTCTTTCTGAGGTGAAATAGTAGCTTGATGTTGTTTTAATTTGCATTTCTCAAATAGCCAATCCTGTGGAACATTTTTTTCATGTATTTATTTGCCATTTGTATTTCTTCCACTGACAAGTATATATTCATCTCACATGCCCATTTTTGGATTGGGTCTTTAAATGTGGGGGGTAGTTCCTTATATAATTTAGAAGTCCTTTGTCTGAGGGATTGTTGGTTATGATTTTTTCCTGATTTGTGGGTTGTCTTTTCACTCTGTTGGTGATT
>PVJA010015949.1:32688-44491 GCA_004027025.1 Myocastor coypus
TTTTTTTTTTTTTTTTTTGGTCTTTTTGAGACAGGGCCTCACTATGCAGTTCAGGCTGTCCTTGAGCTCACTTTTGTAGCCCAGGCTAGTCTTGAACTCGCACCAATCCTCATGTCTCAGCCTCCCAAGTGCTGGTATTACAGACATGTGCTACCATGCCTGGCCCTAGGTCTTTAATCATTTTGACTTTAGTTTAGTGCATAGCAATAGACCCAGCTCTAGCTTTAGTTTTCAGCATATGGAGAGCCAGTTTTTCCAGCCCCATTTGTGGACCCTTCTCAAAATACTAGGACTGGAAATCCCATTCAATCCAGCTAACCCCCTTCTGGATATTTTCCCAAAAGGATTAAAAACATACTATGGCAATATATGCACACCCATATTTTAGCAGCACAATTTGTTATACCTAAATCTTGGAAACAACCAAATGTCCATCACTTGAAGAAAGTATGAAAAACATGTGGCATTTTTATACATTAAACTATTACTCAGCTACTAAAAAAAAAAAGACAAATTCAAAGACTCCGTAGGTAAGTGGATGCAACCAGAGGCTATACTCATCAGTGAAATAAGTCAGACCCACATGTGTAAATCTTATATTGTCACCTTAGTGTAAGAACTTGAAAGAATAAATAAAGCCTGAAAAGTATAATAGACATAGTAAAACGGAAAGAAACTGAACTTAAATATTATATAATGTAGATGAGAGAAGGGAGAAAAGATAGGAAAAAAGGAAGGAGGGAAAAACATGCAAGTATATATGGAGGGTGAGATTGTTATACTCATAATTTCCATCAGCTTTTTGAAAATAGTAGTTAACGTTTAGAATTTTCACCTTGACTAACTCTGTGTGCTGATATCTGTGAACTGAGCAACTACAAGGACAGCAATGTGTAACACAAAACCCATGGTTGAATACCTGTCTTCTTGGACTTCTAAATGTGTACCATTCCTAAAGAAGAACAATAAATACATAAGTAGCAATCAGGATTGAGTATTGTTACATACAGGATAATATTTATCTCTTCCATTGCTTTTGCTTCTTTAGGTATATCTAATACATTAGGGATCTTTCCAGATCAGTTAAAAAAAAAAAAAATCCTGCTCTTTGTCACTCTGGTGATGATGAGGAAATGTCCATAGCATTGATCATGATACTCACTGAAAAGACAGCATTTGGGTTTTTGTTTGTTTGTTTTTTTACATTTCAGTTTGGGGGCAGATACTTTGTTAACAGACAAAAATCATAAAAACATCATCGCAGATACCTTAATCCATCCTTCTAATAAGCCTGTTGATCTCGTCTTCCCTATTTCCAGCATCTCCACCTTCCACAAAATGCATGGTCTTTTTCTTCATTCCACCTCGTGGAGATGATAATTTGAATGGCCACAGGAAGTTATTTGCCTCTTTGAAGCATTTTCCTACAGTATAGATCTCATGGATCAGATCCTCCATGCAGATGATGCCATATTTACCAAGAGATTGAGCAATCAATGAATCATCTGTCAAGGCCATTCACTTCTCATTGATTTTGCCATAGTCATGCTTGTATATTAGTTCACTTACTGACTTCAAGTCTGGGTGCAGTGTATGGCTCCACAATTCTCAGCCTTGTTAATTGAAGCCTGTTGAGCTTAACAAACGTACCATCGAAGATTTGGCAAAGGTGAAGAAGCTGCAACACCTTGTGGACCTTTGGGCTCACACCATTGGTACCTCTGATCTGCATGACAAATGCCAGTTTGGGCTCTGCAGGGACACAAAAGTTGCCAGCTTTTCTCACCATCCTAGCCATTTGCATCTTAGTTCTGTACATCTGTCTGTGCTCCTTAAGATAATGCCTGAATTTTTCATAGATGAGTGTCCTCTCACTTTGTGAAGCATCTTTTGGGCAAACTCCTTTCTCAGGTGCTTTATCTTCAACTCTGTAAAATATGTTCACTTTTTTTAAGGGTTTCTGGTGCAGCAGGAACCTTCTTTTTCTTCTTTTCTACACCCTTCATGACTCCAGCTGGAAAAGAGATTGAAAAGACAGCATTCTTCAGGAGCACACCATAAGACATGGCTGGAAGCTAGAGGATCTCGGGAAGTACTGCCCCTGGAAACACGGTCTCTGGTTTTGCACCTGGAAACTGCCATTGTAGGAACAAGGAGGAATGTAATCAGCACATGCCTACACATCTGTGAAGCTTTCCTGGTGCACAAGTTTGTGTACTGCTGATCCCAAGGTCTCAATTTCAACTTGAGAACCACAGTGCAGGACACCCGCTAGCCACAGAGGAATACACAGCATACAATTAGCATTACCTCAGCTCATTTGGATGTCAAGAGCCACATATCAAAATCATCACAGAAAACTGTATGAAACTTCCTTAACTTGGAAAAAGATACAGAATCCTCTTCACCATGGGTACCACAACAACAATCTGCAAACTGAGGACTATGTTTGTCAGACATATATTCCCTGCAAGGATCATTTCTTTGATCATGGATCACCCTCTCCTAAGCAATTTGCTGAATCAACTAACAGAAGGCCAAAGGAATTACAGGTGGTGCACTTTGTTGTACGGCGCTTCCAGGGAAATAGCATGGGGTCCATGGAGAACTCACTCACCCAAGGCAGAGCCTGGGATACAGTACTGCTTTGAGATGTGCTAGGATTCAAATTTACACCCAACAACTAAGACACTAGCAACCTAAAACTACTTGTGTATTCCATTCTCTGATTCACTGGTAAGTGTGCTGGAGGGCTCAAAGTGGTGGAGAGGCAGTGGTAAAGACAGGAACTTTTTGATTACTCAATAAATGCAACTTAATCATCTGCCACTGAAAACTCTGTGGTTACCAATTTTAGTCTGACAGGTTTCAAAGCCTAAACTTCTTTTTTTTTTTTTTTGTCTTTTTGAGACAGGGTCTCGCTATGCAGTTGAGGCTGGTCCTGAGCTCACTTTTGTAGCCCAGGCTGGTCTCGAACTCTCACCAATCCTCCTGCCTCAGCCTCCCGAGTGCTGGGATTACAGGCGTGAGCCACCACGCCCGGCCGAAGCCTAAACTTCTTATAGGGAAGATTCTCAAGGACTTAAGAAGATTGCCCTCCCTGGTTGCACTATATCAAGCTGATAACTAAGAGCAGGGCTGTTTAAATAGATCCCTGAGATGAACAAAAGCATTTCTGAGAGATTAGTTGCCCTCTGCCCATGGTGCCCTAGCCCAGCTGTATCTGGGTCTCAGTCTCTGTCTCTGCTCTTGCCAGCGTGCAGGTGGCCTTCATTGTCATGACATGGGGCCCACAGGCAAAGAGTGATTGCCAATGGGGTGTCCTTCTGCCCCCTTCAGCTCTTCCTGGCTGCCACAACTTCCATGAATTGTGCCTGTCATCCCCCCACCACCTTGGTACACACCATGAAATCACCTACTCTCCTCACCTACAAAGTTCTTTTTGTGCTTCAGCTATCCAAATGGCAAGTGGCTTCAGGTACTCCTCACATGCCTCATGCAGGATGCCAGGGAACAAAGGAAATTCCTGAGAACATCTGTATTCCTTGAGTGCCACCCTTGCCACCTCTGCTCATTTGGATGTCAACACACAGGTGAATCCTGAAGTCTTCTACTGTTGCAAACAGAAAATCAAGGGGGATCCCTTCTGGCTCCTTCTCTGGGGCTTATGCTTGAGCTGCTACAATCTTGAGTATTGAGTCTGATGATGTCATGTGTGTTGCTAATCACAGATCAATTCAATTGACTCTGAGCTATCTGAACACAAAGATGATATCCCATAATAGTCCAGTATCCCCCCACAGGCAAAGGGAGGGTATGACACAAGGATGTAGGTCACTAAGTGTCATCTTAGAATGCTGCCTTCCATACTGCTGTGGAGTGTGTCTAGCTGTACCCTCAAAGCTTCATGAAGTCATGGGGTGGCTTCTAGAGTTTGTGATTAATTTCGGATCCAATGTGAGATTACAAGTATGAGTGCTAAACCATACTTGGATATCCCAAATGCAATATAAGGAAGGGAGAGAGGCTTGCTAGCAGCAATAGCAAGCCTCTTGTTTTGCTGTTCTCCTGCTGCCACAAAAGTCTGTCCTATGCCATGTGCCACTCTGCTTTGGAACGAGCCGAGTATAGACTGAAACCTCCACTAAACATGAGCTAAAAGAAACCCTTTCCTTCCTTAATTTTGGGTGGCAGGCATTTTGTTCCAGTGTTATGGTTTATGTCTAGTTGTCCCCCCAATGCAATCATGAGGTGATTTCTTCTAGAGTTTGAGACTTGACTCATGATCACTGGGATTATGTGTTTTAGTACTGATGGAATTATGGGTCTGAGTACTTCTGCCTAAGGTGGATAAGCTGAGGCAGAGAGCTTGAATGTAATATAAGGAGAGACAGAGAGGCAGACACTATTGCTTTCTGCTGCCCTGGTTGGTCAGTTGCCTCTGTCACGACTGTTGCTGTTCCACTACCATGAACTGGATGCTGTCTGCCCTGTTCCACTCAGCCTTGGGCCAGCCAAATATGGACTGAAACCTCCAGTAACTGTGAGCTAAATAAACCTTTCCTTCCTTCACTTTGAGTGTTGGGTATTTGTCCCAGCAATAAGTAAAAAGTAACTAAGACACCTAGCAATGAAAGAAAAGTAATTAAGACACACAGAAGAGCCAACTTAACTGCGTGGCCCTCCCTAGGCCTGATCCCTGCACCAGTATTGCTTTCTAAAGAGAATAAACCCAGAGCAATATCATTTTCCAGTTGATCAAACTTGGCAAGTGCCCTGTATCCCACTAATGCCCAAATAGCGCCCAGGACTATTTACCTTCTTCCTGGTTATGCAAATAAAAACAAAAATAGAACTAGCTGTATCAATTTCTAAAAGAAATAAAAAGGGGCTTAGAAGGACTTGGGCTATAGCTTGGTGGTGGAGCTTTTACCTGGTGTATATAAGACCTTGGGTTCAGTCCCTAGCACCACACCACACACACACACTTCAAAATTAAGGGATCCTGTTCTTCACCATTCTTGTTCAGAGTTCATAAACTTAAACTTGCACCAGTAGGGACCTTCAGAAAAGATGATGGATGAGGTAAATAAATTTAAAATGAGTTTTATCTCCCAACCCTCTAAAGCCACTGACTTTTAACTACCAACCCAATTAAATGATTTGGTTAAGAGTGTGGTGCAGGACTCACAGCTGTAAAAATAACACTTGCTTTTGGGTTGAATCAAATGATACACTGGGCTTTTCTGACGTACATGCCTCAGCAATCCTGAGGCAGAGCACACAGACCCACTTCCTGATTTGCAGTCTGTTGAAAAGACCTTGACCGCAGCTTTGGGGACACTTGGCTCCCAGTGTAATAGATGAAGCCTGCAGCCAGCTCCTGGGACCCCTGGCACCTGACCTCCAAGCCACTGCTGTGCTACCAACCAGTTCCATGCTTTCCCATTGAGACCAGCAGCATGCAAACCCAATGAGAGAACAGGGAGGAGGAGAAGATTTGGGGGAGAATGACAGGAAGAGGAGAGCAAATAACAAGGGAGCCCGCACATGCTGTCCATCTCCCCCACCATGCCACAGTTCTCTGGCACCAATTCAGGTACTCCCTGCCTTACCACGTACTCCCCACATCCTCACCACCATGCCCCAGATGAAGGGAATCCAAAGCCACCCACTCCCACTGGAGAATGATTTCAGTTTTTTCTGCTACACGATCAGACTTCCCAAGAAGCGAGTTGGGCATTTGACTCTATAAATTGGACTGTACTGTGGACGGTTGTTTCCTTTTGTTCTTAGTCATGAGGAGAAGCAACAGAAAGGAAAGATTTCCAGAGCTTTTAACCACCCAAGGAGCACTCCAAAAATCAGGGACTTCCTGGCATTAGTTAGCAGCAATGAGTGTTCTAACACCCAAGGAAACTGAGCTTTCTCCTGCAATGGCCCTGGCCTTTGCTTTGTCCCTCTCTGCTGGTATTGATGCACAGAAGACCCAACCATTCAGTTCGCAGTTTCAACAAAGTATAAAAAAATTCATGATGAGACAGTGAACATGATAAGTAATTTACAAGTACTCATGTCTGTCACAATGTGCCTGCCTTTCAGTCCAGGCCTCCTTCTTTGCCATTCTGGTCACATATAAGGTAAGATTCTTTCTGGCTGATTTTTTTCCAGTTCTGGAGCTCAAGCTAGACCATGCCCCTACAGTGTACTGAACATCATGACTAGAGAACTCACTACTACAAAAGGTAAACTCTGAAATCTTTGTCCTGCACAATCAGAAACCAGGTTGACAACGGCTCTGCCATCTTCAAAGTAGATGGCTGAAGATGGTTTCCAAGGTCATCATGACCTCTGACACGCAGCCAACAGAGGAGCAGAGGATGGGTGGTAGACAGGAAGTAAGGTGGATGACTTCACCTGGAATCTTATTGGAGGGCCAGAACTTACTCACGTGGTCCTTGGCTGCAAATATGATTGAGACGAATACTTTTGTTTGGGCAGCAATTTCCTGAAGGTTCTCTATGGAAGAGAGGTATGAATCACGTGTAGACCGCAACCTAAGTCCTCCACTATGAAAAGGGAAGAGGCAACGGGGATAGTCGTTGCCATTTACAGTGGTCCAGAACCCTGCTAAAGGCTTGACAAAAAGTTTCTTGTTGAGTCTTCACAATAACGCCGTGAAATGCAGCCTATCATCCCATTTTTAAAGATAAAAATGCTGAGACACAGAGATGATGACTTGACCGATATCCCATGACTCCCCAGGGAAAAACAAGAATTAAACTCTCAGACTATCTGATCATAAAGTCTATGTGCTTCAACCCTATCTTCTTTAGCTTCCCTCAAATTTGACTATAGCTGTTGATTAGTTTCTTCCTCTTTGAGTTATTTATTAGTAAAGAAGTTCCTACTCACCAGAGAACTTGGAAGCTGCAGGAGTTAGGAAATTATCTGGGATCCATAAAATTCCTTTGACCTTCAAAGCCAATCCTTATTTCCATTCACAGATGCCTGGATCTCCCACTCACCAACATCAGGCTCTCCTTCCTGGATTTCATGAGTGGATAGGCCCGGGTCAGCTCCCTGGGCTGGTACATCACACCCAAGTCTTTCGAGATGAACTCGTCTGGAGTCACTGAAGGTACTTCTATGTTGCCTTGGGAGCACACTAAACAAAAAGATCGCTCCCAAAATGCCTTTTCACTTCCTTACCAGCCTCAGCTGTCACAAATCTCTCTAAACAAACTTATCTCCCTCAAACACTGTCTTTAGGCTGTTTTACAGCTTGTTCCTTCTGTTCCTCCATGGAGAAATGACAGCTTCAACCCCTAACACATAGGCTTAAAACTCTCCATATTAAGCTTGCATGGCCTTTATGTCGGAGAAACAGCTAAGGTGAAATCAGGGGGGAGGGGAGTTGAACCAGCAAATGTCAGTCAGGGGCTCACTTCACATAAACTCAACAGAGGTTTCAACCTCACATTTTGGAACAACAATCCTTCTGGACCTGCTTCAGATCTTTGCTTGTTTCTTACAGTAAAGGAAGTCTTGTTTTAGTCTTTCCTCCTTTGAGCTCACTCGTGTTTTAGCCTACACAAGACTGAACCTTGCATTTTAGAATCATTTTTTCTTTCAGAGATAAGGGACTTCTCCAAATTCCTGCCTGCTGAGTGTATAATGAACAACCCCTGGGCTCCTCAGCCCGCAGAAAGTGGCTGAATGTGCAGATAGTGGCCCAGGGGATCAGGTTTTATTTCCCTTTCACAGAGAAAGGCCACACTGAGCTCAAGATAGCTGGAAACAAGAAAGACCGAGATGCGTACCATTGCATGGCATTATTCCCCCTCCTCTTCATTCCTTGTTATAAAAAAAGACACCCACATACCTTTCATGGTGAAGCAAATGAGATTCCTCCTTCTTCCTTTTCTCCAAATAAATGACTTCTTTAGCTTGGTTAGCGGGAGCAAACAAAGGTGAAGATGTGGTTCAAAATGGCCTGTTTCAATGTTTTCAGAGAAATGCTCAGATCCTTGCTTGAGAATCCTTGGAACTCTGCAAATAGCAACAGAGCTTTTGAGTTCAAGTTCTTTTCTATGACTTATAGAGCCCCTTTGGATATTATCTTTTCTTTTCTACAAATATGCTTAACATACCATGTCACCCTTCTTCCACTGTACTAATGCTTGGTTTTGGGGAAATTGTGGTGCTAGTGGGTCTCACCATACTATTCTTCAAGAATGTTCAGGGGCTCACACAATTGGGAATGTGTGTGTGTGTGTGTGTGTGTGTGTGTGTGTGTGTGTGTGTGTGTAAGAGAGAGAGAGAGAGAGAGGTGTTGTTTCTTCCTCTGGCAACCAAAAGCCTATTTCCCAGAGTCAGTTGCAGTGGTGTTGACTATATTCCTATAATAAAAATACTTCCAGAATGCTCCTGGCCCAAATAAGAATCAAGATTGGCCTCTGATTCATCTCTATATGGTTCCTGCCATTTGTAGAAGTGCTCTGGGTAATGTGATGCTCAACAAATATTATGTCCCTATGCCGAAAGCCCAAGATCACCACTGCCATTCTAAGTTGGCGATAAAACGTGCAAAAAACAGTCAGTTAAATGTTATAACTTGGAAATGTTTATTTACCTCCACTGTCAGCCAAATGCCACAAAATTTAGAGTACAGAGAAAATAAAATACATAAACCCTTCAGGAAGGAAGTAATGGGAATTATAGTTAATTAAATTCTGGAAGTTAAAAAGCAGATAGACTACTGATAACTAACACAGACTTGAGGGAAGTAAAACCTAAGCTGACAGTGAGGAAATTAGAGAAAATCCATCTGCACCACAGCAGGCTCAGGGGCTGGAGACTCCTGCTGCCTCTCAAATAAATGCCCATAAGCTAAGAACAGATTTTATTTTTTTAAGTCTGTATGGCAGTAATCCTGCCATCTACTGCTGCATACATAAAAACTGATTTGACATTTAACGGTGGGACACATCGTTTTGTTTTGGTCACAGCTTTATGGATCAGGAATTAAAGAAGCGCTCAGCTGGCCAGGTCACCCCTGCTCCTGGTGGCTTCTGCGTGGGCAGTTGAAGGAGCAGATCCCCTTCCACAGTGCCCTTGTCACTCTGCATAGGCACCTGAGTGATCCTTAACTTCTCTCTTTATAAGATTTGGGTATCAATTTGACTGGATCTAGGGATGCCTTGAGAACTGATAAAGCATTCTTGGGGTACGCCTGGGCCTCCTGTCTCCAGAGTAGGTATGTGTCTCTGCAGCTGTCATCCATGGACTTCAGGGTTCATGTTCTTCGGCCTTTGAATGCAGCCCTGTATCAGTGGCCTTCAGAGAGCTTCTAGACCTTCACCCTTGAACTGGGGCTGTATCCTGGGTCTCTCTCTCATGCAGAGGCTTCCAGCACCTTGGACTGAGCTACTGGCTCTCCTAGCTCTCCAGCATACAGGCAGCAAGTGCAGAACTTTCCAGCACCTGTGATCATGTGAGCCAATTGAACAAATCCTTATCAGCACAGTGTGTGACCAGAAATTCAGGGAGTGTTCGAACTGAATCTGAACAAATAAATAGAATCTGAAAAGTAAATAGATACTGTGAAAGGGGAAGAAACTGTTCAAAAGTAAGGAACAACTAGGATGAGGGAAAGAGAAAAGAAAGAAAAAAGGGAAAAATAAATATATATGTACATATAAAGGATAGCCTGGATAACTGTATTGCTGATTTCTGTGGGTCTATTGAAAGGAATAGTTAATAATTTATTTCCCCCCTCTCATTTTTAATTTATTATAATTTTGACCAGTTTTGCATGCACATATGTATCTGAACAACTAATTTGAAGGCAATAATACCGAATATAACAACCACTGCTGAATTCCTATCATTTTGTTTAGTGAAATTATGTATCGCTGCTGCTGTCCTTTTTTCCTACTTTTCACTTATTCTCTCTTTTTTTATACATTTAGTACAGAGTCTACAGGGTCTCACTATATAGATCAGACTCGTTGTGATCCTCCTGTTTACAGCCTCCCAAGTGCTGGGATTATAGGTGTACCTACCGTGCCTAGTCTCAATTGTGTCAGTGTGCCCTGGGGGCAGGACTAGGCACAGCAAGCCATATTCTCTTTAAAAATTAAAAAGTAATTCATTACAGTAAAAGGCATGTTGTCATTAATGCCCCTCACAATACTCCCTATCACTCGGTACACATTCACCTCATCGCTTTTGCTGCTTTTTTGCTGCAGTTCTGGAGATCTCTTGCCTCAGTGTCCTTAGTCATACTGTCATGGCTGCTCCCATGGCCTGAATCTACCTTTCAGGGTCATTTTGACTTTAGGGAGGAGCCACAAGCCATAAGGTGTTGAATACACTGAGTGCAGACTGCCAGGCCGCTTCTTCAAGTCTGCCTTTCATTGGATGGCTCCTGGTGGCAGCTTCCACTGTATTTCTGCTCCCACCTCATAAAGACATTCATGAAAGAAGACTTCCAGAACTGCTTCAGAAAGTGGTAGGAATGATGGGATAAGTGTGCTTGGGGCAAGAGGGAAGATTTTGAGGGGGATTAATGGCTATGTGTCTTCTATGGTAATAAAATTTTTTAAGAACATTCAGTTGCATTCTACAGTCACTCCCTATGTATGTAATGTTGACTCTGTTTCTTTGTCAGAACCCTGAGTCATTCTCTGTCACTTGTTAAAACTGAACTGTTGGGCTAGGGAGATAGCTCAGTGGCAGAACACTTGCCTAACATTTGTGAGGTCCTGGGTTTAATCCCCCACACCAGGTAAGTGAAGGAGGGAGGGAAAAACTAAAAAGAAAATCCCCAATGCAACATTACTGGGGGAGGGGCTCTCAGAGGTGCTTAAGTCATGAGACTAGGGCCTTCACGAGCGGGCTGTGGGCTTTGACAAAAGGATCTAGGCCTCACTCAGCCTTTTCACCCCCTATCCACCTGCCACCCAAGGACACATCAAAGGTTCCAGGTTCAAACTAGACACCACATCTGCTGGCTCCTTAATCTTGGACTTCCCACCTCTAAAACTACAAAAAATCAATTTGCATTCTTTATAAATTACTAACTCTGTGGTATTTTGTTACAGCAATAGAAATGTGCTAAGACAAAACTTCCTAACTCTGGCAGGTTCACATTCCTCAGAACAGATTTTAAAAAAACTGACCAGAGCCCACCCAAGCCCGAGCGACCGCTGGGTAAGGTTCCTCCGCCCCTCTGCTTCTCTTCTGCGTTCCTGCTCCTGCGACTAGCTTCCTGTTCCAATCCCGATCCGGTCCCAGCCAGGCCCGCCCACCAGCTGGGTTAGGATCCTTGGTCCACCTTCCCCTTCCCCCCTTCCACCCCCTCCCCTTTTTTTAACCCCTCCTGCCCAAGCTCCACTACCAAACCCATCATACATCTCATCTGGCAACCGATCTGGTCCATGAGCCTACCAGGACTCCTCAATTCCAAAACTCCACCTCCACCTACAGACCACACCCATGGGGCTTCACAGCAACCAGCAGCCCGAGCTCCAACACGAAGCCGGAACTTCCATAGGGGAACCAACTTGGAGGCTCCAGACCAAAGGCCCATAGACACTTACAGCATAACACCACCAAAGTGCAGAGGTCGCTTCCATACAAAATGATAACAACAAGGAGTAGGAGGCAATCTCAGGACCCGTGCCCACCCAAACCAAATACAGAAGACACTATCATGGAAGAAAATGAGAATTATACAGATGAAACCTCTGAATTGGTAGCATCTGAGGCAGACACACAAGTGCAGAAACTTATAGAG
>PVJA010015950.1:0-16918 GCA_004027025.1 Myocastor coypus
AAAAAAAAAAAAAAAAAAAGCCATTTGTAGTGTAACTGCATTATCTCAGTAACGTAACAGTATATTTATTATTTACTTTTATTATTTGTGGCTGGTTCATCCTATACTACGGGTGGGGCTGGTGTGGCATGTGGTGTTACGAATTGAACCATGGTCCTTGTGCTTGCCTAAGCTTGCTAAGCAGGCTCTTTAGACTGCTGAGCTATCTCGCCAGCCATGTTATAGCTTCATGTTTTCATTTGTTGTCTACTTTATTATAAGTTTTTCCCATCGTGTTCTACATATTATAACTTTTAGCTCATATGATGCAAAGCAAAAGAATCTTCTAATCATTTTGGGGAATATTTTTTTCTAGTCATTCTATACAAATATTTTTTTAACTTTATGATCTCCTTTTTCGCCAGATAATAAAAATTATTAAACATAATAACCAGAAGGTATGAACAGCACAGAGCCCATTGGTGGATGGATGAACAAACAAAAATATATACATATGGTGGACTGTCATTCAGTCTTAAAAATGATGCAATCTTTAATACATGTTACAACATGGATGAACCTTGAAGACATTATGCTAAGTGATATAAGCCAGACACAAAAGGAAAAATATATTGTGTTATTTCACTTAATAGCCACATTAACACAGTACATGTGGTATCTAGAGTAGCCAAACTTAGAGAAAAAGAATTACCTGAGGAAGATGGGAATGTGTATTAGCACATATGGTTGTTTGTTCTTAAAGAGAATTAAAAAATTAGAAATGACACAGAATTTCACTAAGTGATAGGAATTCAGTAGTGGTTTTTATGTTGCATAAGATAATAGATACATTTAGAAAGATTAAGAAATTCTGGAAGTGGAAAGTGTGACAGTGTGAATGTGATAAACCTAGCTCTTGCAAAATGTCATGTGTCACTCCATAGCTCTAAGTTAACCTTTCAACTTAATGAAATTCAGTGAGTCTAAACACTATTAAGCCTGTCTAATCCAGAAGTAAGGATCCAAAAAATATCAACAATTAGTTCGGTTTCACTAAAGCACCTGTAATGAGAAAGTAATACGTTTTATAGTGCTGGTGTTCTTCTTACCTCTGAACCTTATCATTCTGTGTTAATAATTCTGCTCTATACAGTAATGTTCTCTCTAAGATTAAAAGATACCTTACTTTTTCTTTGGAATTTATTAATACTTCCGAAGAATAATTACAGAGGAACTTAGAAAAGTTTGTCCTTCAAAAAAATTATAAAGGGTGGTGCACAGCTTTGCTCAGTATTCAATTGCTGTTTTTTTCTTTCCAAAATTAAGCCAAGAGAGTTTTTAGTTTTTACAAGCTATTGTAGTTTGGGTGTGTGATTGATATTTGTTAATTTTCAAATTAAATATTGATTTGATTGTCTTAGGTATGAGATAGGCCAGGTTTTAGTTTCATGTTTATTGGTCTGCGCTGATTTTGTCTTTTTCAAAATTAAACCAAAATCGTCATAAAAATCAAACATTTTGAGATGGATAATTCAGTGATACTTAATACATTTTTAAATCACCTCAGAAGGAAACCCTGTACTCAACAAGCAATAACTCCTCCACCATCCCTCCTGGTAACCACTGATCTGCTTTATGTTACCATGTATTTATTCAAGATTTTTCAAGCAAATGGATCATATAATATGTGACCTTCTGGGTCAGGTCTCTTTCACTTAACACGTTTTCTAGATTCAAACAACCATATGTGCTAATACTCCCATCTTCCTCAGGCAATTCTTTTTCTCCTAAGTTGGCTACTCTAGATACCCCACTTATTGTATTAATATTGTTATTATCATTATCAATACTTGTGTGTGTGTATGTATGTGAGAGAGAAAGAGACAGACTCATACTTTGTTTTTTTTGTTTTTTTGTCTTATTGAGACAGGGTCTCGCTATGCAGTTGAGGCTGGCCTTGAGCTCACTTTTGTAGCCCAGGCTGGTCTCGAACTCGCATCGATCCTCCTGCCTCAGCCTCCCAAGTGCTGGGATTACAGGCGTGCGCCACCACGCCCGGCCAGACTCATACTTTGAACTGTTGGTCAAACTTAAAAGCTTTGCATTAAGCTGCTTCCCCAGCCTTGCCTAGCCTAGCCTAGCCTTGGCTTTGCCTTGCCTTGCACCTCTCTCTCTCCCTCCCTCTCCCTTCCCTTCTTGCCTCCTCCCCCTTGCTCTCTAGCTCTCTTTCATTTTGAGACAGAATAAGGCTAGGTTGTTGGGTTGCCCAAGCTATACTCAAGCTTGAGATCCTCTGGCTTTGGCCTCCCAGAGTGCTGTGATTACAAGCATATGTCACCACATTTGATTACATCGTTCCTTTGTATGGCTGAATAGTATTCTGTTGGATATATGTACTACAAGTTGTTTATGCATTCATCTCTTGATATTTAGTCATTTTTTATTAAATATATGTAGTAAAATGTTCTAAAAGATTTTGTGTGCATTAAATATTTGTATATATTGTACACTGGATCTAAAAAACTTAAAAGTGACCATCATGTATAATTTTAAAGTGAAGCATTTCTGTGATAGAAATTAAACTGTTAATATGGTATTAAGAAGTAGTTGATTTCTACCAGACAGCAAAAACTAGTTCATTTTACAACCAGGCTTTTGCTGATACCTGAGAATAGACATAATATTGTTCATTATAGATGTACCCTTTAATATAGCTGTGTATTTTAAGTAATACATATGAGATATTTGAGGAGAATATCTTTATGGATTGCAGATCTCCTCTAGATTGCAGATAAAATGTGAATTAGTAGAGCTAATATACTAGTCTCTAGAGATTAAAAAATTACAGTAAGGAGTTTACAATCCTAGATAAGTAATCCTCATCTTGTCAAATGTTGAAGCACTTGTAAGAAATCATGATTTTGTCATTTTCTAATATGTCACTAATAATTAATTTCAATTATTTGGTTTCCAAACTGTTTAGTTCTTTATTATGTATTACCTAAGAGTGGCCTAAAATACAGATTTAAAAATAGCTAAGAGAGAAAGAGGGGCATTTAGAGATTTGGGTTAAACTATTACCTATCACAAGGATTGGATCAGATGGATGGGCCATGTTCTAGTTGGTTTCAGAGCATAGTAATTCAACACAGCCATAAACTACTGTCAGGAGTTTATTTGATGTCAACCTACTGAAAGGAAGTTAAGTCAGTTCAGAGTTGTCAACATTTGACCCACTCGTTTGCGATACAGAACTGGAATGAGGGTTATATGAAAGTTTTGGCTACTATAGATATAAGAGATTTGTTTGAAAAAATGTGTTTGAGACATTAATGAAAGTATTTTTAAAAAATATTTTCAGCCTACAACACAGCAGTCACCTCAGGATGAACAGGAGAAACTCTTGGATGAAGCCATACAGGCTGTGAAGGTCCAGTCATTCCAGATGAAGAGGTGCTTGGTAAGACTGAAAGTGTGATAAATACCAGTGTAGATTGCAACTTCCTAAAGAAGCATCTACAGTGTTTTCCAAAGTTATGTGACACTGCTGCTTCTAGTAAATCTGATTTCCAGTGTCTACCAGAATCTTTTCAGGTTCACTCCTTTAGGCCCTGTGTGAGCAATTTCAACAGAGAATGCTTTTTACTCTGAAATATTAAATATATGTTTGGTTTGAGATTATTGGACTGGGATATAAGCTCAAAAGAATACAAGTCCCTGCCTTTTATTTATACTAGTGTGTTATTATGTATTTTACACTAATGTCTATCAGACTTCAATTACTAGCCTTTTTGGTTCTGTAACTCAAATCTGGGTACTACTTGATTCATAATATATGCTCAATAAATGCTTCTTGAATTAATGGATTTATTCCATTGACTTTGAATTATCTTGAAAGCTTTAGTTTTCATCCTGAATAAATAATACATTTATTGTAAAACTAGCTTTTTTTTTTTTTTTTATGGCCAGTTCAGACTGCCCTGGGGGTAGGGCTAGTGCAGCATGTGGTGCCGTAATCAAATCACAGTCCCTATGTTTGCCTAAGCTTTCCTAAGTAGGTACTTTAGACCTCCGAGCCATCTCAACAGCCCTGCAAAAACTAGCTTATATTCTAAAACATAAGAGGTAATCTGTGTAGATACTTCAGGAATTACACTTAAGCAAATGAACCAAGTAGGCTGGTAAAGTGTTACTGTGGTGATTGATACCACTTTACCTTTGGAAAGTATCTTACAATTTCTAAAGTTTAGGATTATGCTCTTATATATTAACTGTTTCCTTGCAAATTTGGAAAGAAAGTAAGTCTTACAATGGGGAAAAATGAATTCGCTGTTGCTTGTTTCTTTTTCTGTTACTGTATCCCAAGGTATTATTAATATTTATGAGTTAAATGGAAAGCAAATCTGCATGGATAGTCTTTCAGAAGAGTCTTTAACCTGTTATACTGTGATCCTCAGAATAGTATCTTCTTTCAAAACATTAGTATGCCAGCCCTCTGCATTGCAGATAAGATGTGAATTGATGGAGCTAATTTACTAGTCTCTAGAGATTAAAAAGTTACAGTAAGAAGCTTACAATCCTAGATAAGTAGTCCTCTTGCCAGATGTTGAAGCATTTTTCAGGAATCATGATCTTTTCAGTAGAGAAAATAAGGAGAAACCAATGTTAGTTTTTATGTAGTTAAAAGAATTTTTTTAAAAATTTATTATTATTTTTATTCTTGTTTCTGAACCTTTGTTTATTCACTCATTTTCATGGCTGGCTCAGCCAGCCCCGAGGGCAGGGCTGGCGCAGCATGTGGTGCCGGGGATCGAACCGCGGTCCCTGAAGCCGCCCAAGCTTCCCCAAGCAGGGGCCCTAGACCACTGAGCCATCCTGCTGGGCCCCTGTAGTTAAAAGAATTTAAGTACTGTATACTTTTAAAACTATGTAACCATTCCTTCACTTAGAGTTTTTATAACTAAGATAAATGTTTCTTTAATTTAAATGTTCTTTTTTTTTTTTTTTTGGTGTTACTGTAGGACAAAAACAAGCTTATGGATGCTCTGAAACATGCATCTAATATGCTTGGTGAACTCCGGACTTCTATGTTATCACCAAAGAGCTACTATGAACTTTGTATCTTTTGAATGTTGAAGAAAAACGTTTGGGTCATACTTGATGAGTCAAATTTTGTTTTTTCTCTATTAAAGCTTTCTGTAGTTATAATGCTTATTATATTTATCAAATGTGCCTGTCCATGTAGATATGCTACATAAAACTTTTAATGGTTAAATATTTTTGTCATATTAGCAATTGAACCTAGGGTTTCATGCATGCTAAGTATGCATTCTGCCACCAAGCTAAACCCTGAGCCTTATGCTTAAACATCTTCTAATGGGTTGATACTGTATCTTAATATTTAGACCCTTCCAGAAGGATATTGAGATCATCAGGCAGTTGATTCTTTAATGATTGGATATTGCTAAGCAAGTTTCAGAAATGGAAAGGAATTCATCATTTATTTCAAAATCCTTCAGCAATTTGACAGGGAGCCATTATATTTGCTACTTTGCTTGGCTTAATATCATTTAAAATATCTGTTGATTTGTCTGTTTATTTGTTCATTTTGAGATAAGATCTTACTATTGGGCCATGGTTGGTTACTGCTCATTTAGAGATAGGATCTCACTTTGCTGCCTATGCTTGATCAGAACCTTAAAATTCTCCTCAATGTCCTGGATATTTGGAACTACAGATGTATGCACCATGTCTGGCTGAAAAATCTTTATTTTAAAGTAAAGGAAAACCCAACTGACATTTTTGCTTTAAACATTCTCAGAAGACTAACTTTAAGATAATCTAACCAATAGTTTTAATGTCTCCAAGTTATAATAGAGTTATGTTTAGGTTGGCTTATCTTTATTTTAGTCCTTAATCATAATTTAAAGATATGGCTATTTCTGATGAACTGCACTACTTGGAGGTCTACTTGACAGATGAGTTTGCTAAAGGAAGGAAAGTGGCAGATCTCTATGAACTTGTACAATATGCTGGAAACATTATCCCAAGGCTGTAAGTAATTACAAGCTGAGGACCTTTATGCTTGCATTTCCCACTTGATGTTGTGTGTGTATGTGTGTGTGTGTATATATATAACTTTTGAAGGGAAGAAAAAAACAGTTTAATAATTTAACCAATAAGTTTTAGAATAAATTTTTTTTTATAGATATACAGTAGATATATAGACACATTTTAGGAAGTTTAGAAATAGAAAAAAATGAGCCTGCTAGTTTAAAGGCTTGACTACTAGAAAAATTAATATGGCAATTATTTTCTTCTTAATATGTCTATAGGTGGTGTATGTACCAATATATAGGAATCCCTTATTATCCAAGGTGTTAGTTACTACCAGTCAGAGTCCAAAAATATTAATGAAAACTTCCAGAAATAACTTAAGTTTTAAATTACGTACGGTTTTGAATAATGTGATGAAATCTGTATTATATCACTAGGAATGTGAATCATCCTTTTGTCTGTCATCGCTACACTTTATATGCCATTCACCTGTTAGTAGAGGTCAGATCAGCTCACATTATCATGATGCTTGTGTTCAAGAAACCCTCACCAGGTAGACCCAGAACACCTACATGATTCACTTGACTTCATGTAATTATGTAGATATTATATCTTACAGCATCCCAAGGATGAGGACAACATGATCTGGGCGAGAGATCGCATCTGCAAAATTTATTATAGTACACTGTTATAGTTGTTCTATTTTATTTTTAATCTCTTAATGTGTCTTTTTTTTTTTTTTTTTTTTTTTTTTTTTTCAGAACCAGGGTTCAAACTCATGACCTTGCACTTGCCAGGCAGGCACTTCTGCCACAGAGCTATCTCCCCAGCCCCTGTGTCTTAATGTATAAAGTAAATCTTATATAATGTATTTGCAGTTTCCGTCATTTATGGGGAATTTCCATATCCTATATCGGTTTGTGGGGAATTACAAATATATAGATGTAGATATTTAGGGGACAATGAATATTTTACTTTTGCTTTGTTTTTTATATTCTTAGTGCTTGTATTTTAAGTCCAGTGATATTTCTTCATAATGTAGGAAAAAACATGATTTCTGTCTTATTTAATATGCTAATATTTAGTATATTTGGACATAATCATATTTTATTTCTAATCAAATGTCTCTTCATAATTTGTCTAGCTATCTGTTGATCACAGTTGGAGTCGTTTACGTCAAGTCATTTCCTCAATCCAGGAAAGATATTTTGAAAGATTTGGTGGAAATGTGCCGGGGTGTGCAGCATCCACTAAGGGGTTTATTTCTTCGAAATTACCTTCTTCAATGTACCAGGAACATTTTACCTGATGAAGGAGAACCAACAGAGTAATTAATTTTCTTTCTTGGTTTACTTTTAATCTTTTTAATAAATTAAAGTGTAGAAAAGTATACAGAAATAAAAAAATAAGTACCAGTAATTCTCCCACCTAGTTGGTCATCACTGGTAGTGTTTTGTATGTAGATTTCTAGAGAGAACAAGTGTAAGGAAACAAGGAGACTCTTTAGGGGCCACTATGGCAGTCCAGACAGTGGATGCGGCCTTGGGTCAGGAAGGAAGCAGTGGGAGAGAGGACATAGACTAGTGAGACTTTTGTTTTCTTTTTTACTGGGACTAATGTCTTTTTTTGTTTGTTTGTTTGTTTGTTTGTTTCTCTGTCTTTTTGAGACAGGGTCTTGCTATGCGTTTCAAGCAGGCCTTGAGCTCACTTTTGTAGCTCAGGCTGTTCTCGAACTCACACTGATCCTCCTCCCTCAGCCTCCCAGGCACTGGGATTATAGGTGTGCACCACCATGCCTGACTTGTAAATAGATTTCTAATGCAGTAATAGAACTCTTAAAAATATGTGAATGGTCTAAAATATACTATTATGTAAATTGTGTCTTTGGATTATTAACGTCTGCTTTTTTCATTTAATATAATTTAGAGCATCATATTAAATATTCTGTGAAAGTATGATGCTTATGATTGTATTTTGTAATTTATGGAGTGCTGTTTACCCTTGAATGTAAGTATTTTTAATTACCTGTGTACACAAAAGGAAGGTATTAACGAAAAAGTTATTCATAGAGATTCCTGTGTCTTGTGCGACTACTGTTCTAGTATCCAAATCCACTATTTTTTTTTTTTTTAATAGCAATGGTAGTCAGCTAGCTGTTATCTTCAAATATTGGGTGACTTAATGTCCCTAGGTCAAAGAATTTATTTATTTATTTATTATTTATTTATTTATTTATTTATTTAGTGGAACCAGGGATCAAACTCAGGGCCTTGCACTTGCCAAGCAAGCACTTACACCACTGAGCTATCTCAATTTATTTTGTTTTATTTTTGAGACAAGGTCTCTGCAATTCAGGCTGACCTTGAACTATGTATCCCAGGCTGGTCTTAAACTCTTAGCAGTTTTCCTGCCTTAACTTCAGTGCTAGGGTGACATGCACCTGTAATCCCGGCACTTGAGAGGTAGTGGCCAGAGGATCCTTGCAAGTTTAAGGCCAGCCTGGGTTGCGAGGCAAACTCAAGGCCAGTCTGAACTGCATAGCAGGACCCTGTCTCAAAAAAGGTTAAAAAATAAACAGCAAAATTTTACCATATAGGTCACAAAATTGTTAAACAGTACAGGAAGGATGATAAACATTTAACTACGGATAAAATGATGTGGTTATTTATTATAATTTCACTTTTAATTTTAAGCATATAAGATATATTGAAAGTAGGAAATAAGCTTTTCTCTGAAGCCACGTTGCAAAGAGAAACAAAATATTTAGCTATGATATAGTTAGGAAATGATGTAGTCAGTTAGCAAGACACAAGTGTCAGTTTTTTCAGGGTTTTTTGAAATAAGGGACTTGCTATAAGAGCTCTTCTCCTTGGCCCAAGATAAAGAGGTGGGGAGCGTAATTTGTATTGTGTCTGCTCCCTGATACTTTTGTTGTTCTTTTCCTTGTGACCACAAAGCCAGTCGAGTTCAAGTTGGTTTTAAAGTATGGGCATATTACATTAAAACGAAGTGAATAAAAAGCAGATCGTAACAAGCTGGCCCAGAGTTTGAATCCTATGTAAGGATTTTTCCAACTTTCCTTTTGCAGTGAGGAAACAACTGGGGATATCAGTGATTCTATGGATTTTGTACTCCTCAACTTTGCAGAAATGAATAAGCTTTGGGTGCGGATGCAACATCAAGGACATAGCCGAGATAGAGAAAAAAGAGAACGGGAACGACAAGAACTGAGAATTTTAGTAGGAACAAATTTGGTGCGTCTCAGTCAATTAGAAGGTGTAAATGTGGAACGCTACAGACAGGTTCGTGTCGTTTTGCTTGTCGCCTTATGTGTAAGGTAAACTGAAAGCTGGTTGTTTTTTTTTTTGTTTTTTTTTTTTTTGTTTTTTTTTAACAGTCATTTTATTGGCACATTTTAGATGCATATAATGATCACATTCATCTTAGAATATTGTACTTGTATATAACCTGAGTTTTTTTTTTTCCCCATTCCTTTTCTCTGCCTTCAACCCTCTCCTTCCTATTTACAAAAACTTTGTTTCCATTTTTTCCTTCTTTTTTTTTTTAAACTTTTATCTTTGTTTTTCCCCCTCCTTCCTCCCTTGTTCACCTTCCCATTTGAACATTTTCTTCCTATTTTACAATACTTACACATTTTGGCCTTTTTTTGATTCTTCAGCTAACACAGAAGAGGTGATTTATTGTACACACTTTACACTCAGCCAAAAGCCAGAATGCCAGAGGTCCAGGGCAAAAAACCAGGGCACTGCTTAGTTTGAACCCAGTCGATCTCTCTTTGAGGTGGTCTTAGCAATCAGATGGCAGTGCAGTTCTAATCTATTGAGACATTCTAGACATCACACAGTCCAAACCTTGTTCCAGCCTTGTCAGCCTCCAGCATTCTTTATTTCTGTTCCTTTGGCCTCCATAGATGTACGAACTATTTTACTTGGACCTCTGTCTCATATTTCTTCTTTTACACTTCAGTCTGCATTCGCTTCTTCCTCTACTTGGTTCTCATGGTACAGAAGTTTCTAAGAAGATGACGTTAAAGTTGAGAGCCCTTATTTACACTTTGAATTTCTCCCACCAGAGAAACAATGTATATACACCTATGTCCAATTTATTTTACTTGAAAGAGTCTGAACTCAAGGTGCTTCCATTTGCCTAGAAACATCTCAGACTCATCCTTCTTTATGGCCAAGTGGTACTCCACTGTATAAAACTTTTTTTTTTAATTCATTCACTAGTTGGTGGGTGTTTGGGTTATTTCCAAGATTTAACTATTACAGACTGTGCTACTATGAACATGGGTGTGCATATGTTGCTGCAGTATGAGGCTTTTAATTCAGGAAGATACCAAGAAAGGGAACAGCTGGATTGAATGGAGCCTCTAGTTCTAGTGTCTTGAGGACTCTCCACACTTGATTTCCACTGTGATTGTACCGATCTACATGCCCACAGATAGTAGAGAAGATTTCCTTTGAAATCTGATTTTTAAGATAGTTTTGTTAACTATTTCATTGATAGTATTTCAAAGTGATTTTCTCAGAAAAAGAATCAAAATCAAAGACATGTTGATTGATTGAAAGACAGTATTTTTTTTAAATTTTATTTATTTATTTATTTTTCTCTTGTTTCAGAACCTTTGTTTGTTTATTCACTCATTTTTATGGCCAGCTCAACCCACCCCGAGGGCAGGGCTGGCGCAGCATGTGGTGCCGGGGATCGAACCACGGTCCCTGAAGTCACCCAAGCTTCCCCAAGCAGGCGCTTTAGACCACTGAGCCATCCCGCCGGGCCCCTGAAAGACAGTATTGACAAGATTACAGTTTTTCTTAAATTCACTTATAGATTCAGTGACATCTGACTTTAAAATCCCAGCAGCCACAACTTAATAGCTAAATCTATTTGGCAATAACCCATACACTCATCAATAGATAGATAAAGAAAATGTATTTTTATTCAGTGGACTACTACTCTGCCATAAAAAAATAAACTGTAGGTGAATAGATCATAATTATAAGTGAGGTAAATAAGATGCATGTTTAAATATAACATTGTTTCTTTTGTATGAGAAACCCTAAGGGTAAACAAAATGGAAAATAGTAGGAAGAATGTGTTCTGATGGAAAGGGGAACTACAGAAAGGGGAAGAGGAGAAAGAGAAAAGGGATTGAAAAACAAAGAATGGAATGGAGCATATGTAATAAAGCTTATAGAAGGGTTCAAGAGAAGAGAGAGAAATGGAAAAAAATACTATTTTAGTCCTTGTGATGAACAGGAATGCTATGTATGGCAAATATGTATTAATTAAAAATAAAAAGTAAAATCCCAGCAGGTTTTTTAGTAGAGGTCAACAAGCTGATTTCTAAAATTTACATAAAAGAACAAATCCTAGAAGAATCATAACAATTTGAAAGAGAAGAATGAAGTTGGAGAGTTGGAGTACTCAGACAATGTGGATTCAAGATGTACAATAAAGTAAAAATAGAGCTAGGGAGGTAGCTTGGCATTGAAGCGCCTGCCTGCCAAGCCCAAGGACTTGACTTCATGCCCCGGGACCGCGTACCATGCCAGCCCTGGAACTCCCATAGTGCAGGCCACCAAAACCTGTTGTGGTGGCACACATTTCTTTATCTCAGTGCTAGGGAGGCTGAGACAGGAAGATCACTGTAAGTCCCAGCTGCATAGCATGACCCTGTACCAAATACATAAGTAAAATTAAAAAAAATAAAATAAAAAAAGTCAGATAGAGTAAAAATAGAATGATACTGACACATTTTAATATGGATAGAGACAAAAGGAAGGTGATGAAAGCAACAGTTACAAATCAGTGGAAGGGAGTATTTTGGCTCAGCAAACTTAATTACTATAAAGAACCAGATAGTAAATATGATCTGGCTTTCTAGGCCATATGGTGAACAAATAAGGTCAATGGGTGTATGCAAAAGCAGACAGTAGAGAACTAGAGGCTGTATCCAGTAAACTTTTTCAGAAACAGAGGGCTAGGGTAGGAAAAGCTTCCTTTTAGATGAATTTTATATTCAATAGGAACCCAGAATTCTTTGTGTTTTTTTAATGTTTAAAAATAGTCGCAAAAATAATCTAATGTATACTTGATTTTAACTTTAGTTCAGTCTTTTGTTAGAGGTATAGCTTAGACTTTTTAAAATGATCTTTTAACTATAACATGTTTTCTCAACTCTTTTATTAGATTGTTTTAACTGGCATATTGGAGCAGGTTGTGAATTGTAGGGATGCTTTGGCTCAGGAGTATCTCATGGAGTGTATCATTCAGGTAGGTGACAGCATTTATTTTATCTCTTAAAAGACGTTTAATTTTGTTTGTCCCCTTAGCTTTATAGATGTACCTTGGTTAATGGAGTATTATTCTCTGGACTATTTTTAAAGGTTTTAAAAATGATATATTTGAGTGTAGCTGTATAAGATTAAATTTTGTTTTCCATGAATGCTGTGTGTGAGTTCAGAATATTATCTGAGATGTGTTTATTTGTATCAATCATTTTATCTTTAGGTGTTTCCTGATGAATTCCATCTCCAGACTTTGAATCCTTTTCTTCGGGCCTGTGCTGAGTTACACCAAAATGTAAACGTGAAAAATATAATCATTGCTTTAATTGATAGGTAAGACCTTCCAACATTGGAAGACAGATGTTCTAACATAGGAATAATGAATTTAAAAATTTTTTATGAGTTACTTGTTGTATCAATGTTTGCCTCATATAGGCATGAAAATGAGTAGTATTTTTATCTGTTTAATTGACATGTAGACATTGCTGTGCAGATCCATCATTTAAATCCTACAGGCACATACTACTAACATGTTTTGAAACTGTCATATTGTAATTTCTTTTCTTTTTTTTTTTTTTTTTGTCTTTTTGAGACAGGGTCTCGCTATGCAATTCAGGCTGGCCTTGAGCTCACTTTTGTAGCCCAGGCTGGTCTCGAACTCGCACCGATCCTCCTGCCTCAGCCTCCCAGAGTGCTAGGATTACAGGCGTGTGCCACCACGCCTGGCTTGTAATTTCTTATTAAAAGTAATTTTAAAAGAAGTTCAGTTTGGTTTTCAAAAAAAATAAAAATAAATCCTGCAAGCACAAATATCACCGTAGACAATAACTTTACATTATGATGTAAGTTACTTTCATGGTTTTTTGTTTGTTTGTTTGTTTTTTTGTTTTTTGGCTTTTTGAGACAGGGTCTCACTATGCAATTCAGGCTGGCCTTGAGCTCACTTTTGTAGCCCAGGCTGGTCTTGAACTCGCACCAATCTTCCTGCCTCAGCCTCCCAAGTGCTGGGATTACAGGTGTGTGCCACCACACCCAGCTATGATGTAAGTTACTTTCAATGGGACTACTTGATTTAGTTTCCATCATTAAATAACATAAGATACAGATGATTAAGAATGTTCAAGCTGGAGCTGGATGTGGTGGTGCACGCCTGTAATCCCAGCAGTTGGGAGGCTATGGCAGGAGGATCAGTGCAAGTTCGAGACCAGCCTGGGCTACAACAGTGAGTTCAACGCCAGCCTGAACTGCACAGTGAGACCCTGTCTCAAAAAGACAAAAAAATGAATATCCAAGTAGGAACCCAATGCCAAGAAGTGCTCGCTGTCTTGGCTTGCTCACAATAGCATGCCGGCATCCTCCAGGGCGTTCTTTCATCTTCTGTTTTTGTCTTGTATTTGGCCCAAGTTAGTTCTGCTGAGCCAGTTTCTCTCACTTTTCACTTTTACTTTTTTAGCTAAACTTTGCCACTGCTAAACTTAAAATATCTGGGTGTGATCATGCACATCTGTAATCACAGATCTTGGGAGACTGAGGCAGGAGGGTAGAAAATTCAGGGATAGCCTGGGCTTATCTAGACTGCTGTCTTAAAAGAAGCAAGAAAGTCCAGCTCAGTAGTAGAGTGCTCTCCCCCATAAAAAAGTTCAAGTAATCATCTTTTAACCAGTTTCTTAATTAGCACATTTTCAGTTACTATCCTTTAAGTTTTATTTCTTTTTTGCCATTGTTCTTGGCTGATTAAAAATAGGAAACATTGGGGGGCGTGCCAGATAGCTCAGTTGATTAAAGCACATGATTCAGTAAAGTCTCTCAGGCACCAGGGACCATAGTTCAATCCCCACCCCCACATGGAGCGTGAGACCTGCCCTTAAGGCAGCCTTAAGGGGGTGGGGGGGAATGATGATGATGATGATATAACTTACAATGGTTGTGACAAGTAACTATTTGCTAACCATGCTACATGCTAGTAATATATGATAATAAAAATAATAGCAGTATGTATGTACTGTATAATGTATGTCTTGATTATGACAATACATATAATTATGAACCATAATACAAGATTTTGTCTTACTCTTTATCTTTGCAACAAAATGCCTGATGTCTTCAACTTAAAGGAAGAGGAAGACAGGGTCTGGTGGCATGCACCTGTAATCCCAACTCTTGAGAGACTATAAACAGGCAGATCACTATGAGTCCAATCTAATAATGAGACCTTGAACACCCTATAGACCCTTCCCTAAAATAAAAAATAAATAAATAAAGGAAGAGGGGCATTATTTTGGTCATGATATTAGTCCAAAGTTAGCAGTCTTCAGCCGGGTGTGGTGGCTCACGCCTGTAATCCCAGCACTTGGGAGGCTGAGGCAGGAGGATTGGTGTGAGTTCGAGACCAGCCTGGGCTACAAACGTGAGTTCAAGGCCAGCCTGAACTGCATAGTAAGACCCTGTCTCAAAAGGCCAAAAAAAAAAAAAAAAAAACAAAGTTAGCAGTCTTCAAGGGAGGAAGGCATAGCAGCAGAGCCAAGGCAGAGAGCTGCTCACATCAGAGTGGCCAGGAAGCCGAAAAGTGGGGGAGTCAGCCTGTTCTGGATTGTGAACTTGTGACCCATCTCTCTCTGGGCCCCATATCTGTCCTGACACCAAGGTACTATAGCATCCCCATCACCCGGTCACTACCCAAAGCCTCTGGACATACCAAGTGTAAACCATAACAGATACCCCTTTTTTTGTTTCATAACTCTCTAATTATTATTTTTAAAATCTGAGAATTGATGAAGCAGAATTCTCCAGAGTAGCAGTTTACCCTGTATGCAGCCAGTTATATGCTAGCCGGATATGGTGGTATATGCCTGTTATCTCAGCACTTTGGTAGCTGAGGCAGGAAAATCCCGAAAGCCTTGCCTCAACTTGACAGTTTTAACAGTGTAGTGAGATCGTATCTCAAAAAGAGGGGTAGGATAGGTGGAAGATATAAACTTATTGCCTGAAAAGGCCCTGTGTTCATCCTTAGTACCACTGCCCACCCACCCCAAAAGTTACGTGCTTATTGGTATTACTCTTAAAGGAAGCTAGTAATCTGGATATTTTGTGTAGGATGTAATGTTGTCTAGCTAACTCAACTAGTAGTTGGGTTCCTCTCTGTGTGACAAAATGTAGAGTTGTGACCCTGACATGTAATAACAGAACAGACATGATTTTCAGTTATTTGAGCTAAAGAAAATAAATGTTAACTTTATTTCTTTTGGAATAAGTTATGTTTCAAACTTTGCAGTATCTTAAAGTAGCCTTTTTCTTTTTATCTTTTAAAGATAATTTATCTAAATCATGGCTATTGGATAAATTTGTGACTTCAATGCATTTCTATCCATATTTATTAGGCTTAGAAGATTTGGGGAAATCTGCCTTTTGAAACTTTCATATGGTACAAAGTAAGGTGATAAAATAAGACATCACTGACAAAATTGGTTAAAAGTTGAGTGAATGATCAGTACATTCAGAACCTTCCTTTCTAATGTTTTAGGAGAAATATGCTAGTAAATACAGAAAAGCAATAGGAATAAAATGTCATGTGTGAGAAAATAAATAAATAAACAAACAAACAAATAAATAAATAATGTGTGGTCCTACTACAGAGATCTCTACCTTTTAAAATTCAGGCTGATTTCTTTTTTAGATTAGCTTTATTTGCTCATCGTGAAGATGGACCTGGGATCCCAGCAGATATTAAACTTTTTGATATATTTTCACAGCAGGTGGCAACAGTGATACAGGTTTGTGTGGCTTTTCTATGTTCCCAAAACTTTAAAACATCTTTGCTGGTAGATACTTTTATAATTATGATTTTCTAAATATTCCAGTCTAGGCAAGACATGCCTTCAGAGGATGTTGTATCTTTACAAGTCTCTCTCATTAATCTTGCCATGAAATGTTACCCTGATCGGGTGGACTATGTTGATAAAGTTCTAGAAACAACAGTGGAAATATTCAATAAGCTCAACCTTGAACAGTAAGTCTTATTTTTGTAAAAACCTTTGTAAAGTACTCTCTGCTCCCAGATTTTTTTAGTCATCTGCTGTTTGAAATGTTAGCATTTGCCAGGCATGGCAGTGCACACCTATAATCTCAGTACTTCAGACAATGAGTTGGGAAGAGGGCTGAGTTCAAGGCCATACTGGGCTACAGAGTAAGACCTTATCTCAAGAAAAAAAAATGTCATTTGTCTTGTTTTAAGTATTTGTTTTAATTATCATGAATGGTGGCAATTGGAGCAGAAAGTTGAAGCCAGTTACTTAGTTGTGTATGTTGGTCAGACTGGAACACTCTCAGACCACAGGCAGTCTTCAGGGACCTGTGTCTCCATATTGAGCCTGTTTCACTATGTGATTGAGCTAGCTTTTAAGCTATTAGGAACTTTATGTCAAGCAATATTTTCCTAAGAAGTAGTTTTCTGATGGTGAATAAATTATAGAAAATTAGGGCTATATTTATATTTACAATATAGCAGTTAAATTGACAAATATTTTTCTGTTTTGAGCTCTGATTTTGATACTGTCATGGAAAATAAAATA
>PVJA010015950.1:17018-44424 GCA_004027025.1 Myocastor coypus
TTTTTTTTTTTTTTTTTTTTTTTTTTTTTTTTTTTTTGTCTTTTTGAGACAGGGTCTCACTATGCAGTTGAGGCTGGCCTTGAGCTCACTTTTGTAGCCCAGGCTGGTCTCGAACTCGCACCGATCCTCCTGCCTCAGCCTCCCGAGTGCTGGGATTACAGGCGTGCGCCACCACGCCCGGCTCAACCTTTTTTCTTTTGGTCATTGATTCCTCCTTGCTCCCCCTCCTTTTTTTTTTTTTTTTTTTTTTTTTTTTGGTAGAGAGAATGGACTAAAAAACAAGGCACACCTTGAATATGTTATGAAAAGTTATGAAAAACACATCTATGTGTTCTTCCATCAAGTGAGTTTTTGAGGAAAAATAGGCAAAATAATTAAAAATGCTAAGTGCCAAAGAATGGAGTGTTTCTACAAGTTGGTACATTAATCTCAACTTGGGTTTGATTTTTTGGTTGTGTTTTTGTTGTTATTGTTTTTCTTTTCCTGTCTTTTTGAGACAAGTTTCTGCTGTGTAGTTCAGGCTGAACTTAAGCTCACTTTTTAGCCCAGGCTGGAATAAACTCAAAATGATCCTCCTGACTCTGTGTCCTGAGTGCTAGGATTACAGGCATGTGCTACCACATGTGGCTCAACTTGTTTTTCTTTAATCATGAATATTTGATGTAGAAGCAGTTATTTATTTTTCCATTCTGTGATTTTTGCATAGACTTTTTTGCATTTATTTTCAACATGAGCTGGTGGCACATACCTATATTATCAGCACTCAGGAGGCTGAAGCAGAATTGTCACAAGTTCAAAACTAACTAGGGCAGCGGTTCTCAACCTGTGGGTTATGACCCCGGCAGGGGTTGAATGACCAGAAACACAGGGGTCACCTAAAGCCATTGGAAAATACATAATGCATATCAGGTATTTACATTCCGAATCATAACTGTAGCAAAATTACAGTTTTAAAGTAGCCACCAAAATTATTTTTTGGCTTGATGTCACTGCAACATGAGGAACTGTTTTGCGGGGTCACAGCATTAGAAAGGTTGAGAACCACTGAACTAGGGCCACACAGTGAATTTCAAGGCCAGCATGAATTACATAGCAAGACATGTTTCAAAAAAAAGCAAAATCCTTTAAACGTGTATGACTCTCCTGGGATCCAAACTTAAAATAGTGTCCTTAGAAGTTGTCAAATTTGGGGCTGGGGAGATAGCACCATGGCACAAGTGCCTGCCTGGCAAGTGCAAGGTCATGAGTTTGAACCCTGGTCCCACAAAAAAAAAAAAAGTTGTCAAATTCTAGATAGTCATCTTAAGTCAAGCCATGTAACCTATATATGAATCCACACAACAATAATAGTGTGTTTAGATAGGCTTTTTAATCCTAGAGAAGATCATTAGTATATTTTGGAGGACTGTAATTCACTTGACCCATTTCTTTTAATGTGTAAGTGAAACTTTATGAAATAAGTGATTTATATAAAAAACTAATTTTATTCATGAAAGGGTTACTGTTTTTCCTTTTGTAGTATTGCTACCAGTAGTGCAGTTTCAAAGGAACTCACCAGACTTTTGAAGATACCTGTTGACACGTACAACAATATTTTGACAGTCTTGAAACTAAAACATTTCCACCCGCTCTTTGAGTACTTTGACTACGAGTCCAGAAAGAGTATGAGTTGTTATGTGCTTAGTAATGTTCTGGATTATAATACAGAAATTGTCTCTCAAGACCAGGTAAGCTTACCAGTAAGCTGTTTTAGGGAAACAGACAATATAGTTGTAATTTTAGACCTTTACATCAAGACATGTGAGATTGGGGAGGGTAATTTAATACTAAAACCTGATTGCTGCCAGGCGTGGTGGCTCACGCCTGTAATCCCAGCACTCGGGAGGCTGAGGCAGGAGGATTGGTGCAAGTTCGAGACCAGCCTAGGCTACAAAAGTGAGCTCAAGGCCAGCCTCAACTGCATAGCGAGACCCTGTCTCAAAAACGACAAAAAAAAAAAAAAAAAAAAAAAACCTGACTGCCTTATCCATAATATAAACTAGATAGAATATTACAGATATATACAAAAGGATATTGCATTACCACTTATTCTACCAGAAAGGTAATAACCAGTATTAACATTTGTATACCTCTTTCCAGATTATGGGTGTGTGTGTGTGTATTGATGTGCAGTTATTAAGTTATTTAACAAAAATATAAAATTATTTTGTAGCTCTAAACTGGAAACACTTTTGATAATGGCTTTATATACTGTTGGTTTCACACTAACGAGTTTCTTGTGTCCTATTTACAGGTGGATTCCATAATGAACTTGGTGTCCACGTTGATTCAGGATCAGCCAGATCAACCTGTAGAAGACCCCGATCCAGAAGACTTTGCTGATGAGCAGAGCCTTGTGGGCCGATTCATTCATCTTCTTCGGTCTGAGGACCCTGATCAGCAGTACTTGGTATGAGCTAGGTCTTACTACATATTATTCTTCATCAGGGGCCCGGCAGGATGGCTCAGTGGTCTAAAGCGCCTGCTTGGGAAAGCTTGGGCGTCTGCAGGGACCGAGGTTCGATCCCCGGCACCACATGCTGTGCCAGCCCTGCCGTCGGGGCGGGCTGAGCTGGCCAGAAAAATAAATAAGCAAACAAACAAAAGTTCTGAAACTGAAACAAGGAAAAAGAAAATAATGATAATAAATATTCTTCATCGGCTCCTGATTTTTTAATTCTATTTATTTATTTATTTTGTGAGGGTTCAAACTGATGACCTTGCACTTGCCAGATATGGAGCACTTGTGCCATGGAGCTGTCTCCCCAGCCCCTAAATTTTTAAATAAATTTAAAATTTTGAGATAGGGTCCTACTAAGGTGTCTGTGCTGACTTTGAATTTTCAGTCTTCCTGCCGCAGCCTCCCAAGATACTGGGAATACACATGTGTACAACTATGTGTAGCATTCTATTTTCTTTGGGAGACTTGAGAATTATAGAGCAGCTATGTCCCATAATGATTCTGTTTGTTCATATTCTTCTTTAACTGTGTTCTGCTTTTAGGAATGTTTAGTTGCTCATCATGATAAACTTTAAATATAAGAAACAATCCTTATATTCAGTTTTGTTTACCAAGATTTGCAAATAATTTTGTCACATTGAAAATGTGCAAAGGACTTCTAAAAATTCATTTGCCTTTTCCTTAACCCTTGCTTCCTGGTACAGAACAACCAGTTGAAGTTACTTGTTTTTGTTTTTAACTAGTCCTCAGTTAATCACTCTGAAATGAATAAAACATGTTGCATGAGTAGGGCTGTTAGCAACTGATAGTGGGTAATTATTTCAGTGAAAGCCTGGATGGCTGCCTAATTATTGTTTGAGGAAAGTAACTTATTATTGGATGCGTAAGGCAGTTAGGTTCTTAAAAGGCAGAAATCTTTTTCAGGATGAGTCCTGTTGTCTCCTTCTATCAGCCTTGTTATAGTTAACATTCTTGTGTGATAACTGATGTGAAGAGGCTGCTTACTGCTTTGTGTTCAGAGTATGCATTATTTATCAGTGCAGTATACTTGTATGGAAATACATTTAAATATATTGTATCTCTGATTTTATTAGCTACCTTGAGCAGGTTAGCTAGCCTCCCCAAACGTTAGGCCTCCCCATTTGTGAAACGGGGTTAGTATTTGTTTGTAGGGCAATTGTAATAACTCATGGAGACAAATATATAAAGGGCCTGCCTCTCTAAGGCCTGGTACATTGAATGTATTCATAAAATGGTAGTAATTGTTATGATTTGAGCCCCTATTTAGTTATATCAATGTTTAATTCTGGTATGGAAAATAATTTTTAAAAAATTTCTTTTTCATCAGATCTTAAACACAGCACGGAAGCATTTTGGAGCTGGTGGAAATCAGCGGATTCGCTTCACACTGCCACCCTTGGTATTTGCAGCTTATCAGCTGGCTTTTCGATACAAAGAGAATTCTAAAGTGGTGGGTTTACTTTTAAGTGTGTTACTATTTTATTTTCTTTTTTCTTACTGTACATTTCAGAGAAAATTTTACACATATAAAACTGGGCAGTTGTATAATAAAATTTTATTTTCAGAGACTTAATATATTTACCCATCCTTATAAGTCAGCACTTCTCAACCTGTGGGTCACAACCCCGGCAGGGGTCGAACGATCAAAACATAGGGGTCACCTAAAGCCATTCCAAATCATAACTAGCAAAATTACAGTTTTGAAGTAGCCACCAAAATTATTTTTTGGTTTGGGGTCACCACAACATGAGGAACTGTATTGCGGGGTCACAGCATTAGAAAGGTTGAGAACCACTGTCAGTGTTCCTAATAGTGATGTTAGTAGGTCATATTACTAGCCAAGGTATCATGTATAGCCACTTAGAAATTAAAGCTTAAACCAATTTCAGTTTATGTTTAAACATTTTTATAGGTGTTAAAGTTCATTTTGCCTGATGAAAGGCTTAGTATTGCATAATCATTCTCTAAAAGTATATAAATAAATACCATGAGTCTTCACAGTTTATGAACTCATATTTTCCTCACAAAATCATGGTTTAAATCTTTGATGGTGTATCTCTGAAGAAAATGTATTAATTTCATGTACCTAAAAAGCGAGTGCTGGGCTGGGGAAATAGCTCAGTAGAATAAGTGCTTGCCTGGCAAGTTCAAGGGCCTGAATTCAATCCCCAGTCCCGCAAAAAAAAAAAAAAAAGGCCAAGTTACTAAAAAAGCGAGGGCTGGGTTAAGAAATAAATAAAGTAAACCTAGCTGGGCATTGTGTAACTATAATACTTCAGAGGCTGAGGCAGGAAGATTCCTGTGAGTTTGAGGCCACACTTATCTAGTAAATTAGAGGCCACTGCAAACACAGCAAGATCTTTTGTTAAAAAGATAATAAAAAAGAAACCTCAGCAAACTTAATTTTCTAACAATGGAGAGAAGTTTTTATTTAGTAGAACTACCATCATGAAAACTGCTTTTTTGGCCAATTTTTATTAAGACAGGTTCTCGTTTATTCTCTTTTCTAGCACTTCATAGAGAAATATGATGACTGTAACATTAAAAAGTCTATTAAACTATATTAAAATCAAAATGATACAGTATTGAAATAATAAACTCATAGATAGAGTAGTGCCACAGAACAGCGTACACATATATGTCAACTGGTCTTAACCTTGTTTTTTTTTTTTTTTTTTTTTTTTTTTTTTTTTTTTTGTCTTTTTGAGACAGGGTCTCACTAGGCAGTTCAGGCTGGACTTAAGCTCACTTTTGTAGTGCAGGCTGGTCTCAAACTCTCATCGATCCTCCTGCCTCAGCCTCTCAAGTGCTGGGATTACAGGCGTGCACAACATGCGGCTTAGCCTTGATTGTGATGCCCAAAGTTTATAGGGGGGAGAGGGTGGTTTCTTTAGGAGGTAGTGTGGAGAAATCTGGGTATCCACACACAGAAGAATAGGATTGGATGCTTAATTACAGCATAAGTGAAAATTAACTCAAAATGGATTGATGAAGCTGAGTGTGATGGTGCACACCTGTAATCCCAGCACTTGGGAGGCTGAGACAGGATCAGAGTGAATTTGAGAGCAGCCTGGGCTACAAAAGTGAGTTCAAGGTCAGCCTGAACTGCATAGTGAGACCCTGTCTCAAAAAGACAAAAAAATGGATTGACACCTTACATGTAAGATGTGAAACTAACATTTCTATGACAAAGCCAAGGAAAAATCTTGATATTGTTCATGGCAGTAATTTTTTTATATAACACCAAAAGCATAGGCAACTAAGCAAAAATAGAAAAAGATTGTATTAAAGCAAAAAGCTGTATAGCAAGGAAAACAATCAGTAAAAAGACACCCTACAGAATAGAAGATATTTAAAAACAATACATGTGATAAGGGATTAAGGAAATAAAACAGCTCAATAGCAAAAGAAAGTAAATAACTTGATTAAAAATGGACAAAGGAGCCGGGCATGGTGGCGCACGCCTGTAATCCCAGCACTCAGGAGGCTGAGGCGGGAGGATCGGTGAGAGTTCGAGACCAGCCTGGGCTACCAAACTGCAAAACTGAGCTCAAGACCAGCCTGAACTGTACAGCGAGACCCTGTCTCAAAAAGACAAAAAAAAAGACAAAGGATCTGAATAGAAATTTTTCCAAAGAAGGCATACAAATGATCAATATATCTATGAGAAAGTGCTCAGCACCACTAACCGAAATAAAAATACAATTGAAACCACAATGAGATGTCATGCTGTTAGGATGACTATTATCATGAAGATATGAGTTGAAGTAGGGGGGGATACATGATCTTCTAAGACTGTTAGAAATACAAATTGCTATACCATTATGGGAAACAGTATGGAAATTCACTTTAAAAATATGAAAATTAGAGCCAGGCGTGGTGGCGCATGCCTGTAATCCCAGCACTCAGGAGGCTGAGGCAGGAGGATTGGTTCAAGTTCGAGACCAGCCTGGGCTACAAAAGTGAGCCCAAGGCCGGCCTGAATTGCATAGCGAGACCCTGCTTCAAAAAGACAAAAAAATAATAATAATAAAAATAAATTAAAAAATGAGCCGGGCGTGGTGGCGCACGCCTGTAATCCCAGCAGTCGGGAGGTTGAGGCAGGAGGATCAATGTGAGTTCGAGACCAGCCTGGGCTACAAAAGTGAGCTCAAGGCCAGCCTGAACTGCATAGTGAGACCCTGTCTCAAAAGAAAAAAAAAGAAACCATACAGTTCTGCAAACTACTATTGGAGATATTCAAAGTATGAAGTCAGTATGTTGAAGAAATATCTGCACTCCCATTTACTCTTTTTTTTATTTCCCCCCGTGCAGAACCAGGGATTGAATTTAGGCCCTTGTGCTTGCCAGGCAAGCATTTACTCCATTGAGCTGTCTCCCCAGCTCTGCACTCCCATTTACAGTGACCAAGATAATAAAGCAGTCTGTGTCCAGGAATGGATGAGTAAAGAAAATACACATACATAGAGCCGGGCTTGTGGCTCACGCCTGTAATCCCAGCACTCGGGAGGCTGAGGCAGGAGGATTGGTGCAAGTTCAAGACCAGCCTGGGCTACAAAAGTGAGCTCAAGGCCAGCCTCAACTGCATAGCGAGACCCTGTCTCAAAAAGACAAAAAAAAAAAAAAAAGAAAATACACATATGCAATGGTGACTGCCATTTGTGACAATATGAATAAATCTGGACAGCATTATGCTCAATGAAATTAGCCAGATACAGAAAGGCAAATAGTGCATGACATTCTTATGTGTGGAGTCAGAAGTCAAGCTCATACAATTCAGAGTTGCCAAAGATTACAAACTCATAAGACATAAAAATTCTGCGGATCAACACATAATATACATATATTTAGGATAAAACAATACTACATAGAATTTACTTACCTAACATCATATAGCATGCCAGAATGTATACTGCAGTTGGATTATTGCATTTAATCCCTATTAGCAAATCAATCATCTTTTGAAAATGAAGAGAAGTGAGTGCTTCAACAGGAAGAAACCTGAATGGTTAAATGTAATAGAATACATAACCTCATGGTGTCACATTGAACTATATCCCCAGTCACCCTCATTCCCGTTTTGGAGACAGTTGTCTTGTTAGTTGCTAAGTTGCTCAGGTTAGCCTTAAACTTGAGTCGCCTCTGTCACCAAGTCGTAGGTTTAAACAATGAATGGACCTTTTAGAATGAGGACAGGAGGAAAGAGAAGCTTTGGCGAATATAGTTGATGAAAATTTATTCCCTTCTAATTAGGTGGAAATATGAATTACTGTATTTTTGAAAACAGAATATGTAACCACCATAAAAAAAAACTAGTAGTTCTACCAAGAATTTGTACTAAAGAAATAATTAGGGTCCTGATGAAGCCTTTTGTATATGGAATATTCAGTATGTTACAGATTGTTTCTAGAGAGTGCTAGATGGTGGCCCTATTATGAATTGCTGAATTACTATTGTGGCCATCTAATATGGCTGAAGCCCTTAAAATAACAGCTTATCTTCCCAGAGACCACCTCCCCACTTCAACCCTGCCCAGGGTGCAATTTCCTTTCACCTTTCCCACCACCTCAGGGATGACCCCAATCAACTCCTCAGGTATATCTAAACATCCCTTTCAAAATCCACCTCTGGCAAACTGGGCATGGTGGCACACACCTGTAATCCCAACACTTGGGAGGCTAAGGCAGGAGGGTCAGTGGGAATTCAAGACCAGCCTGGGCTACAAAAGTGAGCTCAAGGCGAGCCTGAACTGCACAGTGAGACCCTGTCTCAAAAAGAAAAAAAAAAAAAAATCCTGGCAAAAGGCCATCAAAACCTCAGTCTGTTTCACTTTGTTCCAACCCAAAGAATTCCTCATCTTCCCAGATTCTCTATGTGTCCTCCAAGATAATAAAGCCCCCTTTCCTTTGCCTTCTGCCTGTTTCTCTGCTGCAACACTGTTGAAAATCTATTAGTATTTCAGATTGTGCTTATATATGCAATAGCTGGAATATTTTCTAATTGTATCTAATACTTTTTATTTATGTGAGGAAAAATGACACAATAAGTAAAAGTTGAATTCCAATGATTACAGGATCAGTCCAAATATATTTAACTCATTTCATTGTGCTACTGTAATTTTTTGATGTTTTCTGTTTATTTTGAGGATTTCATTTTGCTTTGTTTTAGTTTTGAAATAGGGTCTCACTATGTAGTCCAGGCTGGCCTCCATCCTAAGAGCCTCCTGACTCAGCCTCCCAGGTGCAGGGACTACAGGCACATGCCATCAACTCAGCTCAGCGAACTAATCTAAAGCTTAACTGTAGAAGAAGGTCCCAATTATACTTGCACAGTAAGAATGGAAAACACAATGTCTAAATGTTATTACTGGTTATTGCTGGGTGATAGATTTAGTTCACTTAATTTTAGAAATTATTTTATGTAAGCCCCTAATGTTCTCCAATTAGGAATGTATTCTCTGATTAGGAAAAGCATGTTGAATAAGTTGAAAAGACAGTGACTTCAAGTGGCTATTTTGAGAAGAGAGCTGTTTTTTTTTTTGTTGTTTTTGTTTGATTTATTTATTTATTTATTTATTGTTTCAGAACCTTTGTTTGTTTATTCACTCATTTTTATGGCCGGCTCAGCCCGCCCCAAGGGCAGGGCTGGTGCAGCATGTGGTGCCGGGGATCAAACTGCGGTCCCTGAAGCCTCCCAAGCTTTCCCAAGCAGGCGCTTTAGACCACTGAGCCATCCCGCTGGGCCCGAGAAGAAACCTGTTTATTTACGTATATGCACCATACAGTAGGAAAATGTAGGAGCCTAACTTTACTGCTTTCACTGTTTTATTCTGTTAAAGTTTCTAAATACATTGGGTGTACTTGAACAAGTTATTCTTGAACTTAAGATAATTTAAAATATTTTTTGTTTCAGGACGACAAATGGGAAAAAAAGTGCCAGAAGATTTTTTCATTTGCTCACCAGACTATCAGTGCTTTGATCAAAGCAGAGCTGGCAGAACTACCCTTAAGACTTTTTCTTCAAGGAGCCCTAGCTGCTGGCGAGATTGGCTTTGAAAATCATGAAACAGTAGCATATGAATTTATGTCACAGGTAAAGATCTGTGCTCTTTTCCAGGTGGTCCAGCTGCTTTCACTGAGTTTAGCCACTTATTTGTGGTTCTGCTGGTAGTGCACCTGGTCTGCTTTTTCTGTGAGCTACTGCTTTCTCACCCTCCTGGAGCCTCTTCATACAATTGTCAGCTGACTGGTGTGGAGCATAATTGATTAGTTTCTTTTTTAAAATTTATTTATTTTTTTCTTGTTTCAGAACCTTTGTTTGTTTATTCACTCATTTTTATGGCCGGCTCAGCCCGCCCTGAGGCCAGGGTTGGTGCAGCATGTGGTGCCAGGGATCGAACCACAGTCCCTGAAGCCGCCTGAACTTTCCCAAGCAGACGCTTTAGACCACTGAGCCATCCCGCCGGGCCCCTGATTAGCTTCTAAGTGCTAACAAAGTTAAAGATTTCAAAGTGGGTCATGATGTGTTTTATGGGGAAAAAGTTCCTTCTCAGTTCACTTGAGAAACTGGAAGTTGAAGTGGAAACAGGTTGGGGCCAGCCAGATAGGTCAGTGGATTAAAGCACCTGCTTAGGCAGATGCAGAGCTGCGTGGTTCAATCCCTAGCCTGCTGTGCTGGCTTCGCCCTTGGGGCACCAAGATTGCAATTAAGACTTCGTGTTGTACTGCAAGCATGTAATCCTAGCACTTGAGAAGCCAAAAACAGAAGAATCACTACAAGTCTAATCTGTGTAGTGAGACCCTGTAGACCATGCCGTAAAATACAAAAAAAAAAAAAAAAGTTGAAATGGGTTATTTATTACAACTTGTTGACATCTTCACCATCTCAGCTATGTTATGCCTCTCCAAAACTGGTTACAGCATACTCTGATACCAAGGGATTGTAAGGTACCTCACAGGATGAGAGGTTGTTAGGAAGTATTTCAGAAAAAGCTTGAGTGGATGGTAAGTCCCTAAAACTTCTTTTTGTTTGTGTTCTTCAGGCATTTTCCCTGTATGAAGATGAAATCAGTGATTCCAAGGCACAGCTGGCTGCTATCACATTGATCATTGGCACTTTTGAGAGGATGAAATGCTTCAGTGAAGAGAATCATGAACCCTTGAGAACACAGTGTGCACTTGCTGCATCCAAACTTCTGAAAAAGCCTGATCAGGGCCGAGCAGTGAGCACCTGTGCACATCTCTTCTGGTCTGGCAGGAACACAGACAAAAATGGGGAGGAGGTAAGGTCATTTTCACTGTTACAGGAATAAGATTGTTAACAAAAATTGACTGCCGTGGCTTTGGACTACAGAGGAGAAATATTTGAGGTGACTAGAAATCTGACAGAGTACCATTTGATTTCATTAAAACAAAGTTGATAGTAGAGTCTCACCTGTGGTAAAGTCTCTGCTACAAGCACATCACAACAGCAGCTTCATACCACTACTTGTTTTTTAAATATAGCTATATGGTTGGATTTTTTTAAAGATTTAAATTTGCAGTAAAGCATGAAGAAGTGCTGTAGTGTTGCATTTTTTGTGTAAAAAATGGGGCATTTGTAGTTAATTTCCATATTTTCTTTCCCTTTTATTGTAGCTTCATGGAGGGAAGAGGGTCATGGAGTGCCTAAAGAAAGCTCTAAAAATAGCAAATCAGTGCATGGATCCCTCTCTACAAGTACAGCTTTTTATAGAAATTCTGAACAGATATATCTATTTTTATGAAAAGGAAAATGATGCGGTAAGTGAATTAAAGTGTTTGGTAGTGCTGAGTCTGAGGCAGGAAGATTGCAAATTCAGTGCCACCTGGGCAACTTTATGAGACTTGCATCTCAAAATTAATTTTTTTTAATTTAATTAATTAATTAATTAATTATTATTGCTAAGGGAAACTTTTTGTTTTTTGATTGAAACAGAAATTTTTTCAAAGGCTTGGAATGTAGCTCATGGTAGAATGCTGCTGGGTTCTATCCCAGTATTTTTTTTTTTTTTTAATTTTATTTATTTATTTTTTTTTTCTTGTTTCAGAACCTTTGTTTATTCATTCATTTTTACGGCCGGCTCAGCCCACCCCGAGGAAAGGGCTGGCGCAGCATGTGGTGCCCGGGATCGAACCTCGGTCCCTGAAGCCGCCCAAACTTCCCCAAGCAGGCGCTCTAGACCACTGGGCCATCCCGCCAGGCCCCATCTATCCCAGTATTTAGGTGGAAAAAATCTTTGAGATTTGATACATATAAAAGTTTATCATTGTTGTACTTTGTTGAAAGAGTTGATAGAATACTTACTGTTTCTTTTATTCCCCCAAATCCTTTTCTATCTACATAAATGTAGAATAATGCATTATCTTCTCAGAAGTATGTTAATCAAGATTAGTAGGCTAAGTAGATATTTTGTTATTGTTGTCCTTTTACGTGTTCATATTACTTTTTTTGTAGTGCTAGGAATTGAATCCAGTGCCTCTTACATGGTAGGCAAGTGCTGTACCACTGAGCTATACATCCCTGGCTCACATGATATTTTAACTTAAAAAGGGGTGGGAGGATGGCTCAGTGGTCTAAAGCACCTGCTTAGGAAGGCTTAGGCGGCTTCAGGGACCATGGTTCCATCCCCAGCACCACATGCTGCGCCAGCCCTGCCCTCAGGGCAGGCTGAGCCAGCCATAAAAATAAATAAGCCGGGCGTGGTGGCATACGCCTGTAATCCCAGCACTCAGGAGGCTGAGGTGGGAGGATCCAGTGAGAGTTTGAGACCAGCCTGGGCTACAAAACTGAGCTCAAGGCCAGCCTGAACTGTACAGCGAGACCCTGTCTCAAAAAGACAAAAAAATAAATAAATAAATAAATAAAATAAAATAATAAAAATAAACAAAAGTTCTGAAACAAGAAAAAAAAATAAATAAAATTCTTTAAAAAGAATAGCCATTTGTTGCTCAGACTAAGAATCATGTTCTCCCTATTTTTTTCATAATTACTCTGGTAATTGATAAGTGTAACACAAATTCTAAAAATAATATTATTAATTATTTTTGTGTGTGATTCATGTTTAACCATGGAATTGTACATATTCTTTTGTAGGTAACAATTCAGGTATTGAACCAGCTTATCCAAAAGATTCGAGAAGACCTCCCAAACCTTGAGTCTGGTGAAGAAACAGAGCAGATTAACAAACATTTTCATAACACATTAGAGCATTTACGTTTGAGGCGGGAATCACCAGAGTCTGAGGGGCCAATTTATGAAGGTCTTATCCTTTAAAAAAAAAAAAAAAAAAAAAAAAAAAAATCTCACTCCTTCCCATCACCATCCAGTAAGGGTTTTATTAAACTAGATCTCCCTTCCATAGATTGTGCCTTTCAGAAATGCTGAGGTAGGTTTCCTGTTTCTAATCTGTGATGTGTTTTACCCAGCACCTCCAGACACCTTCAGGACCTTAATAAAGTTATTCACTTCATAAGTGTTCAAATCTGTCTGATCACCCAAGTAGCATGATTGATCTGCTATTTAAAATTTCTGTGGTCTGTAAAAAATGAAACAACAAATCTCCACTTAATCTTGACTACTAATGAAGTTCTTCCTTTTGTTTCATTGTTGTGTATTTTCTTCATTACTGGGGAATACTAACCCAAAAACGTATCTGTCTCTTTGCTCTTTAGACCTATTTCAGATTAATTTGGAGGCAAGAAATACTGTATGTGAAATTCAGCTTAGGCATTTCCCTAAACTCAAGATAGGGCCATGTGATATTTGCCCTAAAACTAAAATATATTAATGCATGTTTGAGAATCCCAAAATACCATAGTCAAAACCAGAAGCTATATTTTGCATATTTGGACTCAGCCATCTATCAAGAATTTACATTGTCTTCTGGAATATTTATAAAGCCAATTGGATTTTACATAGCATAAAATAGAAAATTTGTGATTTATATGATTTATCTATAACCTTTATTGTAAATTTAATGGGAAATGCATTACAGTTACCATGTTTTCTTTTTGGCACTTGTGACTCAATAAAGTTGCTATTAACACTTTTTTTGATACTATTATGATAAAAGGAACTAGTAGAAGGTTTTGTTCAGTCTCATGTTTATAGAGCTCATTTATTTCATACTAAGCATTTAACAAGGTACTGTCTCCTACTCCTGAGTCATATGTACCCAATTGCTTTTCTTACCCTTGCCCAGCTTTTCTGAGGTACCACAAATTCCCTAAAGGCTCTTCTTGGTGTAGTTATGCACTATGTAACAAATTATCCCTAAACATATTCAGTTCTTCAGGTCAGGAACTTGGGAACGGCTTATGTTCTGGGTCAGGCTGTTCATAAGGTTACCATCAAGATTAGGACAGCTGTGTCTGAAGCTTTGAGTACAGCCACATTCATGCTCACAGTTGTTCACCAGAGGCTTTGATTCTTCTTGTTAGTCGGGCCATAGGATAGTGTGACTGTTGTATTATGGTTGCTGGCTTCTCCCAGTTGATCTCTGAGAGAAGAAATCACCGTGTCTCCTATGCCCTAACCTTGGAAATGCCACTGTCACTTGTGCCTGCTTTTATTAGAAGGGGGTTATTAAGTAACCTATACTCAGTTTTAAGGGGAATTTGGCACTTTTGTATTTTTTTCTTCGTTGCTGGTGATTTAACTCTGATCTCATGCATGCTAAGCTAAGTGTTCTAGTGGTGCACTACATCTCTAGCCCTAAATCCACCTTGTGAGGGGAATAAGAGCAGTGAACAGTTTGGATATTTTCACGTCACATCATTTAATACCTTGCCATATACATTCCCATTGTAAGTTGTTTAGAGCTTATTAGGTTTTACATGAATGAATATTTCCAAAGCTATAAAATTAGTAATGTCAGAATCTACCAAGCAGGCTGAGGAAATAGCTTGGAGGTCTTAAGTACCTGCTTGGCAAGAGCAAGGACCCAGGTTCAATCCTCAGTACTGCATACCAGGCTGGCCCAGCACTTAGCCAACCACTGAAACCAGGTATGGTGACACATGTCTATTCCCAGTGCTGGAGAGGCTGTGACAGGAGGATCATTACATGTTTGAGCTGCATAGCAAGACCCTGTACCAAATAAAAGATTTTTTTAAAAAAAAATACTGAACAAGTGTGTTAATATGCTTAACTATAATCCTAGCATCCTAGGACGTATGGCAGGAGGAGGACTGATTTGAGTTTGAGGGCAGCCTGGGCTGCACAGTGAGTTCAAAGAGAGCCTAAACTGCGTAGAAAGACCCTGTCTCAAAAAATCTAAATGAATAGGTAGGGATATAGCTCATTGCAAAGACCTTAGGTTGAATTCCCAGTATACTCTCCCCTGCAACCTCTCCAGCACACACAAAATCTACAGAATGCACTAAGCCCTCTGGGGTATATCTTAGTCCAACAGACACTTTTTACAGGTATTAATTTGCTTTATATAGCTCAGTTATGGATTAGGGACTATACAATCTGTGCTCTGGCTTAGATGTGTACCAAAATTTGATACACTCGTAAGTGGGCTTTTGGAAATTGTGAGTACAGATGGTTGGTTCACCCTGAGGAGATGGGGCTTGCCTAGGGGAAGCAGGTTGCTGGGGGTGTGACTTGTCTCCCTCTCCATTTCTCCCTTCTCTTTCTGCTCTCTGGCCATGATGACATGAACAGCCCTCTGCTCCACTGCCTTGCTGTCCTGCCTTAGAGGCAGCAGATTATGGACTGAAAGTGGGAGCCACTATAAACCTCTCCCTAAGGTAGTGTGTGTTAGGTATTGTATCCTAGTGATGAGCTAGAGACTAAGACATGTAGCCTGAAATACTGTTGTAAAAATAAAATATAACTTGCAGGGGTTGGGTCAAAGGAAAAAATTGAGTGCAAATTGAGTACATACCATATGCCAGATGTAGACACTTACAGGTCTATACCATCAGTTTGTGTAGTATGAAGGCAGACATGTAGTAGTTAAGAATGTAAGCATTTCCCAGAATAGCACTAAAGCACTTTAGGTACTGAAGTCCTAGAGAAGCTGTACAGATTCTCAAGGAAATTCAAAACTGATTGCCTATTAAACTGTGTGATGACTGCCTGACCTGTGGCTCTGTACTTAACAGCCATTATAGACAGAAGCAAATTAAATGCCAGCTTATCTGTAAAGAGAAATATTTTAAAAATAACTATTGCCGGGCGTGGTGGCGCACGCCTGTAATCCCAGCACTTGGGAGGCTGAGGCAGGAGGATCAGTGCGAGTTCGAGACCAGCCTGGGCTACAAAAGTGAGTTCAAGGCCAGCCTGAACTGCATAGCGAGACCCTGTCTCAAAAAAGACAAACAAACAAACAAAAAAAAAAAATAGCCGGGCGTGGTGGCTCACGCCTGTAATCCCAGCACTCGGGAGGCTGAGGCAGGAGGATTGGTGCGAGTTCGAGACCAGGCTGGGCTACAAAAGTGAGCTCAAGGCCAGCCTCAACTGCATAACGAGACCCTGTCTCAAAAAGACCAAAAAAAAAAAAAAAGTGTGTGTGTGTGTGTGTGTGTGCGCGCGCGCGCGCGCGTACTAAGAGAGGAACCGTGACTCGGTAGTGTCATAGAGGCCAACAGTTCATCTTACATTCAGCTTGTGGGGGGGAATGAAGAGACTTGCCCTAGGTAATATTATTAGCCCTGTCTGTGCTATGGCTTGTTAGTTTTTCGGAAATCACTCCAAATTCTACCCCAATTCATTTTTAAGCTGGTCTCACCGGACCGGGACCTCGGGGAGCAAAGCCCCAGGGCGGCTAGACAGCTGGTGCAGGGGCCAGGTGGGCGGGCGCGGGCGGGGGCGGGGCTCCGGGGCTCGCGTCACTCCGACTGTCCAATCAGAGATGCCTTCGTCACTGCGTTAGTTCCAGTGTAGGGCGGCTGCCCGCGGAAATTTGAAATGGCGGATAGGCTTCGCGCAGGTGAAGGTCTAGATCTGGAGCCTATGGCGTCGGGGCACCCTGGCGTGGTGGCTACGGAGGAGGAACTGGCGCCTCTGGAGAAAGGTGAGCTCTTGCCTCAGCGAGCAGTTCGTCTTCGTGCCGGCCCGGAGCATCGGGGAAGGACGCTGGGGCTCAGGCCTCCCGGACTCGGTTGACAGGGTGACAAGAAGGTGTGTCGGGCCAGGCGTTAGAGTTGCGAGGCACCCAGGGGACCCTCACCTTGGGCCGCCACTCGCAATGGTCTCAGCTTTCCCCGAGTGGGCGCGCCATAGGGTGCGTATCTATTGAGCGAAGGCTGGTCTCGCTGTGTAGCTCAGGCAGGCCTAGCCTCTGCTGGGGTTACAGGAGTGCGCCACGCCCAGTGTTGAAGGCTCTTTTCAAGTGAATTAAAAAGGAGCTTGAGGGCCAGGGATATAGCTCCTTGGCTCAGGCGCCAAGTGCAAGATCGAGAGTTTGAACCCCGGTCCCGCAGGAAAAAAAAAAGGATTGATCTTCACTATTCTGATCGCTGAGAACAGAAAGCTTAACTCGGGACCGAGTCCAGAAATGGAACACAGGTCTGATTCTCAGTTCTTTCTTAGCTCTTCAAGGAGATTCCATCGTGATGCACCACTGAACAACATCCTCAGACCTCCCCATTACTTTTTTGTTTTGTTTTTGAGACAGGGTCATACTATGTAGTTTACGTTAGCCTTGAACTAAGTAACCCAGATTTGTCTTAAACTCTAAGCCCCCCACCCCCGTGCTGGCATTAGAGGCCTGCAACCACTATTCCTAGCAAGCCACCATTTCTTTAACAAGTGTACTATACAATGGATACTGTTGTAAATGGTTGACTTAAGTATTTTAATTGAGGTAAGCATACTGTTTTTATTTCCCTTGTATAGACAAGGAAGTAGGCAATGAGAGATTGTCAGTTATTGAAGCCCTCTAAGGCTTTTCTTTCTTCTTCTTTTTTAAAATCACTATCTCTGTATAGTTCAAGCTACCTCACTTTGCATTCCTCCTGTGGCTCTGGTTGGGATCACAGGTGTGCACCATCCCATCGAGTTTTTTGTTTGTTTTCCATTTTGCAGCCCTCTAAGGTCTACTTTGATCCTTTTTGGGGTTAAGTAATTCTGACAGCCTAAAATAGAGGCAAAGAACTGAAAGGAAAAATGAAAGGGGCATGAGAGAGAGAGAGAGAGAGAGAGAGAGAGAGAGAGAGAGAGACTATTTTGAACTAATTTGAATAGCCTCTTTACCTTCCCAGAAATCACCTTTGGAAGCTACTTTGCCAGGTTAAATGCTACCCTTTCCATCCTTATCAATAGTCATTCAGTCTATTAAATACAGCTTTTTACACAGAATTTGATATGCTCTTAGCCAAGTCATGCCTCATGAAACAGTTACATACAACCCAAACCTAAGGTGATTTACATTTTTTATTTTTCTTTTAAAAGAAGTCACCAAAGCTAGGAAGAATCTAGTAGGTTTAGTGATAAAATGTTATGTATTGTGAATAATCTCTCATCTCTACATATCAACAGGCCATTGACAGACTCATACTGTAAAGAAGGAAGGTGTCTACTGGTAAGAGGGATTATTGGAAATCAGCTTTTTATTTTTAAATTTTACTTTAAAGAAAAAAGAACAAAAAATAACAGTGACAAAGACAAAACAGCATAAAAATAATAAAGATGATACATAATTTCAAAACAAGATGATAGGAAATTGACAATTGTTGTTGTATTACATATTGTTTTCTTTAAAGTAATTACTCAGGGCCTGGCAGGATGGCTCAGTGGTCTAAAGCACCTGCTTAGGAAAGCTTAGGCGGCTGTAGGGACCGCGGTTCGATCCCCGGCACCACATGCTGCACCAGCCCTGCCCTCAGGGCAGGCTGAGCTGGCCATAAAAATAAATAAACAAACAAAAGTTCTGAAACAAGAAAAAAAGATAAAAATAAAAATTCTTAAAGTAATTACTCAGAAACCAGATACAGTCGTGCAAAATAGCTCCCTATTTTAATGTCTCTCTTTTTTTTCTTTTTCTTTTTGCTATTTGGGGAATAATTTTATTTAAGTAAATACATATGTAACAGAGAAGTCATTAAATTACATATAACATCAGATGACATTATTCCTACTACATTCCTTGGAGGTATGTTATTTTATTGAAAAATATTATTCTATTTTAATGTATCTTGATGGAGTTGCTTTGGGGAAAAAACTAAGATATTAGACCATTACAATTTACTAATAAAAATAAAAGTCATAACTATTATCCTTTGAAGGAAAACTTTGATCTTTTTTAAAAAACTAATCATTTTTTGGCCCCCCTGCCCCCAAATCTCACAGAACAAAAACTTAACTGGTAAAAATCTTAAAGCTCTTTAACTGTTTGAAGTTGAATCTGGCGTATAGGTTTTTTTAGGTTGTGGAATTTTTTGAGACAGGGTCTCAAGATTCACTTAAGACTGGCTTCAGGGGCTGGGGAGATAGCTCCGAGGCACAAGTGCCTGCTGGGCAAGTGCAAGGTCGTGAGTTCGAACCCTGGTCCCACAAAAAAAAAAAAAAGACTGGCTTCAAACTTACAGCTATCCTACCTCAATCCTACAGCTATCAGCCTCCTGATTGCTGATATTACAGGTGTGTGCCACCATGCCCAGTGTTGCTGTTTTTCAGATGGGATCTTGTAGTTCAGAGGTTCAGAGGCAGGTCTTGAACTCACTATTATATCCTAGGCTGGCCTTGATCTCTCCACAATCCTCTTATCTCAGGCTCCTGACTACCGGAATTATAGCTGTGTGCCTTGCTTATATTTTTAAGTTTTGAAAACTAGTTTCTTTGTACAATAGTAGAGGTAAGTAGAACATTAATACTCAAGTCCTTGTGTGTGATGTTTGGAATTTGTAAGCAAGGATATGAAAATACAAGCGTATATGTGATTTTATAACTTTATGTGATTTTTAAATTTTTCTTTAGATTTATTCCAAGTTGAAGACTCATGCAGTGATTGTAGCTTTCATGATAAATCAGGCAATACCTTACAGAGTTTTGTGCCAGAAGGAAAGTCTTTCCCAGAAATTTTCCAAACAAGTCAACTTTTGTTCTATGAACGATTCAGAGCCTATCAAGATTACATTTTAGGTAAGTTGGTTGTTTTTTGTTTGTTTTGTTTATCATTCTGTTTTCCAAGTAGGTTGTCTTAAACCACCCAGATTGCCAGTTTATGATTTTAAGAAAGTGCACTTAAATGAGTTCATTAACTTCTCTGCTTTATATATTCTCAACTGTTCCAATGTTCAATCTGTGAATTTGTTTGCAGCTGACTGCAAGGCCTCAGAAGTGAGAGAATTCACAGCTGAGTTCTTGGAGAAGGTCCTTGAACCATCAGGGTGGCAGGCACTCTGGCACACCAATGTATTCAAGGTGTTGGTTGAGGTAAATTTCATTTTTAAGATACTTATATCTAGCTACAATTCAGACTGCGATAGCTAAAGTACTTATGTTTAAAGTTTATGAGCTTATTGAAAATAACGTTTTCCTTCCTCTAATTGCCACAGTACATGAAATGTTCTGAAAAACTTTGAAGGCAACTGAGGAGGAGCTATGTGAAAATTAAGGTGGTTTAAGTTTCAGTATCCTTTGAAAAGGGAGATGGCTTATAAACCTGTGAGGTGGAGGCAGTATGTTGAAATCATTTCAAAAATAAGGACCCCCAAACTAGTCCCACTAATGGGAGTAATCCCAGATCTCTAAGAAGCTGAGACAGGAGTTTGCAAATTGGAGCCCAGAGTGGGAAATTTAGTGAATTTAATGACTGCCTTAAAAAAGTGTTGGAGATGTAAGTCAGTGGGAAAGCCCAAGGTTCAGTCCCCAGTACCACATAAAAAAGAAGGTATAATGATGGAGTAAATGGAGTTTCCATTTTTTCCCATTAAGTAGATTTTCTAACCAAATAGACTTTAAAAACTAGTCCATTTTTTATCTATTAAATCTATAGATGAGTGGTTAATTGAGCCTGTGTACTATGGCAGAAAGTACAATCTTTATTTTTCAACTGGCTGAGTCTTATATTAACTTTTTTTTTTTTTTTTTTTGAGACAGGGTGTCACTATGCAGTTCAGGCTGGCTTTGAGCTCACTTTCGGAACCCAGGCTGGTCTCGAACTCGCATCGATCCTCCTGCCTCAGCCTCCTAAGTGCTGGGATTACAGGCGTGCGCCATCACACCCGGCTTCTTATATTAAATTTGCACTCTCAATTACAGCTATGAATTTTTCTTGATTTTTTTTTTTTTTTTTTTTTTTTTTGGCGGGACTGGGGTTCAAGCTCATGATGTTACACTTGCCAAGCAGGCACTTGTGCCACAGAGCTATCTCCCTGGCCCCTGATGTTTGTTTTTAAATTATGGCTGGCTCAGCCTGCCCTGGGCATGGGGCTAGTGCAGCATGTGATACCAGGTATCTAACCATAGTCCCTGAGGTTGCCTAAGCTTTCCTAAGCAGGCGCTTTAGACTGCTGAGCCATCTCACTGGCTCACAAATTTTATTTTATTTAATAATTTATTTTTGTCTTTGGACAGGGTCTCCCTATGCAGATGAGGCTGCCTTGGACTCACTTTTGTAGCCCAGACTAGTCTCAAACTCACACCAATCCTCCTGACTCAGCCTCCCAGTTGCTGTATTATAGGCATCTACCACCATGCCCAGATTTTCTTAGTGTTAATTAGACCACTAAAAACCTTGTTAACTGAAAGGTTAAACCAGGGAATCTCAATATGCTGTTGCTATAGCTCCTTAAGAAAATTACGTATTGCAGTGCTTATGTACAAAGCAGTGGATTGCAGCTATTCCTTGTGAACTTTTCAATTTTGATTATGCTAATGCCTTTTTTTATTTTATTTTTGATATGGGGGCTTACTACGTAATTCAGACTTATAATGATGCTCCTGCCTCAGCCTCTCTAGTACTGGGATTATAGGCATGTGCCACTATGCCAGGTTCTGGGGCTGGCATGGCATACAGTACCAGGGATCAGACCCAGGTCCTTGTGCTTTGCCAAGCAGGTGTCAAACCACCAAACTATCTCTGTAACCCCCACGTTTGGTCTTTGATGGCTGGTTCCTCTTCATTATTTTTAGCTCAGAGGTGAATTCCCCTGACTATTACAGCAAACTCAGATCACCACACTTGCTAGTTATTCTCTATTACGTGCTCACCATTATCTTAGGTTCTTGCTAGCTACAGTTTAACTGCCATCATGGTAAGAGTAAGGCCTGTCTTATTTATCTTTTATATTATGGAAAAGGCCTCCCTGTCCCCATTTCAAGATTAAGAAAGATTAGGCTATCAGTAGTGTTTGATTAGCACCACATTCTAACCACTGAACTAACCGGCCCAATAGTGTTTCATATATGTTTCTTAATTTTGATTTTTGTGTTAAGTGGGGTCATACTTTTTTAAATTTCAGGTTACAAATGTGGACTTTTCAGCCTTGAAGGCAGTGGTGAAGCTTGCTGAGCCCTATACCTGTGAATCTGAAGTGAACACTTTTACCTTGGAATGTATGAAAGAGCTCCTTGAACTGAAGGAATACCAGTTGCCCCTGCAGGAGTTGTGGGTTGTGTTTGATGACTCTGGAGAATTTGACCAGACAGCACTTGCAATTGAGCATATCAGGTAGGAAAAAAAGATCATTAGACACTTTGGATTGACTGCTGATCTCTGTTAGACTCAGATTTAAAACTCGGGATATAAATTGTCATTGTTAGAAAAAAAAAAAAAAAGTAGGAAAAATTAAAGATACAAACTCATCAGGACAGGTTTATTTCAGAGTGAACCTGAGAAGGACCACCCTGGTACTTGGTCCTCACCTGTAACTTATAAGGGCTGTGAGGTCTTTTATAGGGTCATGAGCATAAAAGGAGGCTGGGGAAAGTCAAAACGAGGTATTTTGAGGAAGAGTTCAATGGAAAGGAATTATGACTACCTGCCAGGGACAAAGCTTGAGAAAGGACAGGCAGCATGGTGGTTGCTTCAAGAGCCGGGCTGAGGAATGATGAGAGTTAGGAGGTGTAGCTCTGCTTACTATGCTTTATTAACCCATGAGTGTCCATTTTTAGGAGGGATAAAAGCATAGAGGGATGAAAGAGGCTTAAAGTGGTCTGTGGTCAGACTTCTTCAGTCAGTATAATCTTTTTTATAAGATTCAAAGATTAGGAGAATCTCCCCGCACCCCCCAGCGCTAGGGATTGAATCCAATTGAATACTGTGCCAGGCAAATGTTTGAACACTAAGCTGTTGTATGTTTTGTGTTGGTGCCTCAAAAAAACCATGGGAAGACCTGATGAAGGTAGCTTCAGAGGACTCGCTGAGATTACTGTCAGGAAGTGAGCACAGGGCCTGGTGAGATGGCTCAGTGGTCTAAAGTGCCTGCTTAGGCAAACTTAGGCGGGGCCCAGCAGGATGGCTTACTGGTCTAAAGAGCCTGCTTCGGAAAGCTTGGGCGGCTTCAGGGACCGTGGTTCGATCCCCGGCACCACATGCTGTGCCAGCCCTGCCCTGAGGGCAGTCTGAGCCAGCCATAAAAATGAGTGAATAAACAAACAAAGGTTCTGAAACAAGACATAAATAAATAAATAAAAACAAAATTTAAAAAATAAAAAAATAAAAAACTTAGACATCCGCAGGGACGGAAGTTTGATCCCCCGGCACCACCCCCAGGGTAGACTGAGCCGGCCATTAAAAAAAAAGTTTTAAAAAAGGGCCAAGGAGTGCCAGGCATGGTGGCTCATGCTTGTAATCTCAGCACTTGGGAGGCTGAGGCAGGAGGATCGATGTGAGTTCAAGACCAGCCTGGAAGCCGGGCGTGGTGGCTCACGCCTGTAATCCCAGCACTTGGGAGGCTGAGGCAGGAGGATTGGTGCGAGTTCGAGACCAGCCTGGGCTACAAAAGTGAGTGCAGGACCAGCCTCAACTGCATAGCGAGACCCTGTCTCAAAAAGACAAAAAAAAAAAAAAAAAAAAAAAAAAAAAAAAAGACCAGCCTGGGCTACAAAAGTGAGCTCAAGGCCAGCCTGAACTGAACATTGAGACCCTGTCTCAAAAAGACAAAAAAAAAAAGGGCCAGGGAGATAGCTCAGGAGCACAAGTGCCTACCTGGCAAGTGTAGTTCTGTGCACATACAAAGCACAGAACCGCAGAAGTACCTCAATTTTATTTTGGGCTAGTGAACGTGACCACTTTAGTAAAGGAGAACCAAGTTCTCTATTGACTTCCACCTTTTCCTTATCACTAGGTTCCCACAAATGCTAATTGTTAACATTCCAAGCAGGGGAGGAGACAACAAACAAGGAGCCAGCAAGAGAAGCTGCTATCTGCCTCTTTGAATCCGAGCTTTCCGGGATTTCCAAGTAACAGACTACAGCTGTCCCTGGGTTTTGTTTATTGCTCTCTGCTTCTTGAGATGCTAGTTAGGCTTTTGTCTTATCTCTGCACTAAGCTACATCCTCCCCTCCTAGAGAATTTTTTATCTTTTTGAGACAGGTCACACATACTATGAAGTTTAGCTGCCTTGTACTCACTTTGTTGTTGAGGTTGGCCTCAAGCTCCCAGAGATTCTCCTGCCTCAATCTCCTGAGTACTGGGATTACAGGTGTATACGGCCACACCCTGCTGGAAGACTGTTCTAAATAAAAGACATTTAAAAATGTTTTAGGGGCAGGGGCGATAGCTCCGTGGCACAAGTGCCTGCCTGGCAAATGCAAGGTCGTGAGTTTGAACCCCAGTCCTGAAAAAAAAAAAAAGTTTCAAATTTAGAAAAATTTTAAATGCTTTAAATTTTGTAATTATTTCAAATTACAGAAAAGTTGAAAAGCTACAAAAATTTTTACTCATTTGTTTCATATGGACTTAGAAACCGCCTTAAATGTTATAGTTACTAATACTTATTAGTTGATATACATGACTATAAGAAAACAAAAACAAAGTTGTATACCATAAGATATATAGTCATAAGACTAATATATGTATTTTTTATTCAAGGATGAGTGTTGTCAGAAAAGGTATTTTCTTGGGCTACTTAATAGATCCTTAAAGGATGTGTTTGCATGTCTTTTTTTGATGTAGTTTATTTTCACTTGGAAAATATCCTCCTTTAAATAAGAGAGCCCATAATACCTGGACTAATAGTTTTTTTTTTTTTTTTTTTTTTTTTTTTTTTTTTTTTTTTTTTTTTTTTTTTTTTTTTTGTCTTTTTGAGACAGGGTCTCGCTATGCAGTTGAGGCTGGCCTTGAGCTCACTTTCATAGCCCAGGCTGGTCTCGAACTCGCACCGATCCTCGTGCCTCAGCCTCCCGAGTGCTGGGATTACAGGCGTGCGCCACCATGCCCGGCTGGACTAATAGTTTGAAAAAAATAGTTTGGCTAAATCTTGTCCAATAATTTTTGGTGGATAGCATTTTTGAAACTTAGATGTATATATTTATTAAAGTTTATTTTTAGCTACTCTAAGAAAAATGGATATTTTTCTCTAGGAAAATTATACATATTTCTCTAGGAACTAAAAGATTAATTATGTAATAAATCATGTTAATAAAGTTGCTTGGAGTTTAGTACTTTATTGTCAAAATTTATACCATTGTTCAATTAGCTTGATTTTTGTTGAGCTTAATTTGAATATCTTACAAAGAAGCAGAATGCCTTAGGCTCACCTTTTCATATATCATGCAAATTTCTAATTGTCTGCAAGAGCATTTGACCCTAGATATTCAGTAGTAGTGATAGGTTTTCTGTGGTGTCGCAGCAGAGAAACAGGCAGAAGGAAAAAGGGAAAAGGGCTTTATTCTCTTGGAGGACACGGAGAGAATTCGGGGAAGATAAGGAATTCTCTGAATTGGAACAAAGGGAGACTGAGGCTTTTATGGTCTTTTGCCAGGGGTGGGGTTTGAGGAGAATGTTTAGATTTACCTGAGGAGCTGATTGGGGCCTTCCCTGAAGTGGCAGGACAGGTGGAAGGAAATTGCACCCTGGGCTGAGTTGGAGAAGAAGGGGAAGGGCCCGGCGGGATGGCTCAGTGGTCTAAAGCGCCTGCTTGGGGAAGCTTGGGCGGCTTCAGGGACCACTGTTCGATCCCCGGCACCACATGCTGCACCAGCCTTGCCCTCCAGGCGGGCTGAGCCGGCCATAAAAATGAGTGAATAAACAAACAAAGGTTCTGAAACAAGAAAAAAATAAAATAAAATAAAAAATAAAAAATTCTAAAAAAAAAAAAAAGTTTTAAAAAAAAGAAGGGGAAGATAAGCTGTTGTTTGAAGGGCTTCAGCCATATTAGATGACCACCATAATGATTCAGCAATTCATACTAGGGCCAGAACCTATCAAGTAGGCCACACACTATAAATCCAAAGAACTGGTTTATATATGAAGTATTTGAAGTAAAGGATAAGTCATGGAGTAATAAAGTTGTGAATCAGGGAACCACTATCTTTATGGTTTTACAAAAGTACCTGGAATTGGTAATTGGAAGAGAACCTGGCCAAAGCTACTCTTCCTTTCGAAAGTCTACATTCTGCTCAGTGCCCAGAGAAGGTCAAATTATGAAGGTGTTCATTTGTTTATCCAATAAGAGTGCCAGATCCTTAATTTGGTGCACAAAACAGTCACAGTCACCATCATCAGGGAGCTGTCAAAGGCATAATGAAGAGCCCTGATGGCATAATCACACAGTGAAATTCGATATGTATGACTGGAAATGGCCCTAAGTGCTAAGAAGAATTAGATTCCCCCCCCCCCTCCGGTGGGGCCAGGGTTTGAACTCATGGCCTTGTACTTGCCAGGTAGGCACTTGTGCCATGGAGCTATCTCCCCAGCCCCAAGAATTAGATTTTTTAAAAAAGAGAATACAAAAAATAAATAAATAAAGCTCAAAACGTTAGAAACTATACAAAAATTCACTAAAGAAAATAATAGGAATTCCACAATGGTTTTTACATTGCGTATTGTCTTAAAGTTAGTTCAGGTTACCAGATATATGCCTGTAAGATAAAACAAATTATAAAATAAAAAGAAGAAAATAAATTTAGGTATTAACTGCTTTCAGTGGACCAGTAGAAATCAACAGTACAATTACCCAAGCAACCTGTGTATACATGCATGTATATTTGTTTCCCTTCTTTCTTTTCTCCTTTCCTTTATCCCACTTATTCCTTCCCCCTTGGAAGTTTCTTCCCTTTGACAATATCCATTTTACTTAATGTTCACACATGTGGGTCTGATTTATTTCATTTATGAGTATGGTTTCTAGTTGTATCCATTTACCTATAAACTCTTGAGTTTTTTAAATAGCTGAGTATAAAATTACCTGATTTTTTTTTATCCATTTCCCAGTTGATGGGCATTTGGATTGTTTCAGGAATTAGCTATGACAACTTGTGTTGCTATAAACATGGGTGCACATATATCATTGGCATGCTATTTTCAGTTCTCCTGGGAAAATACCCAGTGGGTAAATAACTGGCCAAATGGGACCTTTAATTCTAGTTTTTCAGGAATCTTCGCACTGATTTCCATAGTGGCTATACCATCTACACTTCCAGCAACAGTGGAGAAGGGTTGCTTTTTCCCCACAGCTCCTATAGCATTTGCTATTGGTTGACTTCTTCATGATAGCCATTCTTTCTAGTGTGAGATCCCAGTGTTGTTTGAGTTTCTTGAATAACCACTGTTGTTGAACATTTTTTCATATATTTATTTACCATTGACTGATTTATTTTTATTTTTTTATTTTTTATTTTTTTTATTTTATTTTTTTTTTTTTTTTTTTTTTTTTTTTTTTTTTTTTTTTTTTTTTTTTTTTTTTTTTTTTTTTTTTTTTTTTTTTTTTTTTTTTTTTTTTTTTTTTTTTTTTTTTTTTTTTTTTT
>PVJA010015951.1:0-44388 GCA_004027025.1 Myocastor coypus
GGGGAGAGGAGAGGAGAGGAGAGGAGAGGAGAGGAGAGGAGAGAAAGAGGGGGGAGCAGGGAGGACAGAAGGAGAAAAAGAAAGAAAATAAATACATTAGAATTAAATTTAAAATAATGAAAAGAAAATGCCGGGCCCGGCAGGATGGCTCAGTGGTCTAAAGCACCTGCTTAGGAAAGCTCAGGCGGCTGCTGGGACCATGGTTCGATCCCCAGCACCACGTGCTGCACCAGCCCTGCCCTCAGGGCAGGCTGAGCGGCCCATAAAAATAAATAAACAAACAAACAAACAAAAGTTCTGAAACAAGAAAAAAAAAAAAAAAGAAAATGCCTAAGATACAATGTTAAGTAAAAACCATTCGCAGAGTGTGGGACCATAGACCCTATAATCATAGCACGCTGGTAAGCTGAGGCAGGAAGACCACAAGTTCAAGCCCCGCCCGGGGCCGTTTAGCAAAATCCTGTTTCCAAATCAAAAGTTGAAAAGGGCTAGGGATGCAGCTTAGTGTGAGGGTACCGGTTCAAGCTCCACAACAGAAAAAAAGCACAGACACAGAGCTTTGGAGGCAGGGAGCAGGGAGCACCAACAGTCGCCCCAGCAGCCTGCATGGGCTGTCACTTTTGGGTTGGGGAGGAGAGCAGTGTTTTCATTCTTTCTGGTTATTTTTGAGTACAACTCTAGCAAATGCTAAAGGCTCACATGAGTCTGCACATCAGCTGGTCTGCCCCAGCCCTCAGAAGAGCACCCTGACCATCGGGAAAGTCTTGGACAGCTGCTGACCCACCATCCCTGCTGAACTGGCCAGGCTGCCATGAAGGAGGCATAGATGGAGACCCAGATGCCCTGGCTGGGCTGTGAGCTCACCCAAGCTCACCCACCTTGACTGCTCTGGGGACAAACTGCAGAGGAGACAGTTGTAGGAGGGCAGGTGGGAGCCCTGGCCCTGTGCCAAGCGTGCCCCGAGGGTCTATGTAGATGACACAGCTCTGGGGAGCAGGGCCCAGGCGCATCATGCCAAAACAGGTTGCAGGTGGTATCCTACTGAGTGCCCCGGTGCCCATCACTGCAATGGCTGCCAACAGGCCACTGAGGCACCAGAAGACATGTGAGACCCTGAGCAGTCCCAGAGGCTGGGACACCCAGCCATGAGCCCAGAGGGAGGGATCCACCCAGGTGGGAAGGCCAGGCCTAAGCTGTGACCCTCCTGATGGTGCCAGCCTCTGCCAGGCCATCTCCGGTCTACTCAGGAAATGACAGGGAGCAAGGTATTGTGGATTTGCAGGGATTTATGCATAGGATGTGGGGTTCAGTGCACTAGGGCACCACTACTCAGGAGTCTGAGCTGCCCAGGAAGAAGCTTCTAGAAAATCCAGGGTTTAGACAAGGCAGGGATGGAGGCAGACCCCAGGATGGATCCCCAGGCTGTGGTAGAGCCAGGGCACTAGGTGGGCAGGATGGTGTGGACAGCAGGGCTGTGTCCTGGGCCTAGAGCCTTGCGTAGGGTTGCAGAAGAGGGTCCCTGCTGCACAGCTCTGTTCTAGAAAGTCCTGGGTTCTGCCTCCATCCCTGCCTTATCTTACCTCTGTATCTCCCTGTCTCTGAGTCTCTGACTATTTGTGTCTCTCTGTCTCTGTGTTTCTCTCTCCTCTACATGTCTGTGTGTCTCTGTCTCTCTGCCTGTCTCTGTCTGTCTCTGTCTCCCTTTGTCTCTGTCTCTGTCTTTCTGTCTACCTCTGTCTCTTTATGTCTCTTTGTCTCTGTCTCTGGGTCTCTATCTCTCTGTGTCTTTGGGTGTCTCTGTCTCTGTCTCTGTGTCTCTGTCTCTGCAGTTGCATCTCCCTGGGCCCTGCCCAACCCCAGTCCTCTCAAGCCAGTTGTCCAGATACTTTGACCTCTTCCTGTGGCCTCCGACCTCTCAGACCTCAGACCTCGCAGTGGGCGGGGGGCAAAGGTCAAAGCCTGGACATGCCTGCCCTGAGAAGCAACCCCTTCCCTTTCTTGAAGAGGAGGACAGGCCCCGCCTGACTGTTGTCAGGTAGAGCATCAGGAAATACCCCACCCACTCAGTGCTGCCGGTTCTGGGAAGGGGCTGGGACGCCTGGGGGAGGGGCTTGTGGTATTGTTCACCTGGGAAGGGAGCTTCCACAGGTGATCCAGAGGCCTCAGGGAGCTGCTCTGAGCCCCACTCTGCCTCTATTTTGCCTTAGACATAACCCAGGGTGGGATCCTCTGCTTGACCTTCAGCTGGCTGGAAGGGCAGGTGGGGTGTCCTGCTTCAGCCTCTCCAGTGCCGGGACTCAGCCTGAGGACTCTACTGCTGATCCCTCCTGGGCTTGGGACCCCATCTCTCACCAGACAGGGTCCCAGCTGTCCTTTGTGACCCCAAGGGGCTGGAGTTGGGGAGCTCATCTGTCACTTGTGCTGGGGGGATAGGACCCCTCACAGTGGGGTGTGCAGCCAGATCCCACGTCCAATTGGCTGGAAGCCAGGGTCCCCAGGGGCCCATCAGGGGTCCCTCCTGGGGTGGCTATTGGGCGTCTGCATAGGGGGAGGGACCAGGCCGGGGTGCGGTGGGGGTGGCTCCACCCAGCAGGGCCTCCGAGATAAGGCATTAACTGCATGCAGGACGCGCCCCATGGATTTGCTGACGCCTCCTTTTGCCCAGGTGCCTGGGGCGAGGTGCCAAAGGTTCTCTATAAAGCACTCGGGCTCCCAACCTGCCGCTCTGCCTGACACACCAGCCTTGCTCAGCCAGTGACCACCATGGTGCGGCTCGTGCTGCCCAACCCTGGCCTGGAGGACCGGATCCCATCCCTGGACTCTCTGGAAACCATTGAGGAGAAAGAGGCCAGCTCACGGCCGCAGTGGGACAACAAAGCCCAGTACATGCTGACCTGCGTGGGCTTCTGCGTGGGGCTAGGCAACGTGTGGCGCTTCCCTTACCTGTGCCAGAGCCATGGAGGAGGTAGGTTGTGTGGGGGGGCGTGTGTGAGGGAGGGCTGCCAGGGAACACGGCACAGCCTGGGGCTGCGGGTGGGACTTCGCCAGATGCCATTGGCATCGCAAGGTCACAGATGGGTCCCCACACATGGTAGGACCCTATGGTCATAGGCAGAGGTCCTCAAAACCCTCAGGACACTGAGGTTACAAGGGTGCCCACAAGCCCTCAGTACCACAGGTCACAGGCAGGCGTCCCACAGACCCTTGGCACCCTAAGGTCACAGATGGGCCACCCATGCATCCTTGGCACTCACAGGCAAGGTCCCCTTGAACCTGCCCTTCCAAAGTCACAGAGTGTCCCACTTTTCCTCTGCACCCTGAGGTTATGTGAGCCCCCAAACCCTTAAACCCTCTGAGATCACAGCAGGGTCCCCACGTACCCAGGGTCAGAGCTAGGGTCTCTGTGCATCTCAGCACACCATTTATAGACAGAGGAGGAAGAGGTAAGACCCTGGGCTGAGCCCATGCTTGAGAGAGTAAGGAAAAGAGAAAAGGGGCTGGAGAGGGCCGCCTCAGTGTGGGACAGGCGGCCCAGAGCTGGGGAGTGGCACTGTCACTGTCACTGTCACTGTCACTGATGGGCTTAGCTCAAGCAGCTGCCATGTGTCTAGGGACAGTTCTCTGCCTCTGCTGCCACCGCCCCCAACCACAAAGCACCCTGACCCCATGCGGGTCTGAGCCCCTCTGATAGTCCCAGCTACGAACCCAGGAGGCCTGGTGGGCGCAGTTGCTGTAGTCCTCCTGGCCATGACCCCTCCAGGTGGCCTTGAGCCTTGGCATTACTGTTCCCTGAATGCGGCCTGTGGGTGGTTGGGCTAGGATCCCCCTCACCACTCTGATCTGAGGCTCAGGCTGGATTCCATGCCAGGCCCCAGGGGTGGTGAGCAGGACAAGCCTGTGCTAGCTTGGAACCCGTTCCGCAGGTGCCGGTGTGCCTTGGGGTAAGGTGTCACAGACATACTTTTCAGAGAAGTCCAGATGAGGCTGTGTGGCCGTGCCTTTGGCCTTAGGATGTGAAGGTCCAGAGTGATGCCACTGTGCCCATGGCTCTGCTCGAGAGCTGCACACCAGGTGGCCATCTTTGACCAGGTCCAGGGCCTTGGGACCCTGAAGAATTGGGCTGGGCTTCAGGATCTCCTACCCCCAGCCCCTCCCCTGCCTACCTGCCTGCCTGTTGGGGCCCATGCCATGAGCCGACGCAAGACAGCACAGGAGGGGAGGCTTGACGGTGGGGACACCCCAGAGCCAGGGACCTGAGGGCTGTGCAATGGACCAGGAAGTAGGTTCGGCTCAGACATCCATTTGCCAGGGAGCAGGGGAAGCTCAGCTGTCCCCCGAGTAGTTGCTTCTGTCTCTCTGACCTGGGCTTGGGGGAGACCTGGTGGAGACCCCAGCCTTACAAGTGGCTGCTCCAAGGCACAAAGCCAGCGACCACGGCACTTTTTCTTAAATTTTTAAATTTTATTTGTGGCTGGCACAGCCTGTCCTGGGGTGGGGCTGGCACAGTATATGGTGCTGGGGATCGAACTGTAGTCCCTGTGGTTACCTAAGCAGGCGCTTAGACCACTGAGCCATCTTGCCAGCCCGACCACAGCACTTCAGAGCCCAGTGGATCTCTGATGTCACAGTGCGGTGTGCTGTTCAGTGTGGGGGGGGATCTAGAGCTCCGGCCTTCAAAGGACAGTGGGGTCAGGGCTTAGAGGGGGCTGAACAGTGACCTGGGAAGCCCAGGGCCCATGGTGGCCCCGCTGCAGAGTGCACACTCCCAGACTGCTCACTGAAGGCCCTGGATGGTCCGCCCTGCCTCTCTGAGGCGGCCGCCAGGTCACCTCCTGGGCTCTGTAAACATCACTGAGCAATGGCAGCACACTAGGGCTGGTTGTCCCTGCTGAGTGCTCATCGGTCACTCTGAGTGCTACTGACCACACCCTCAGACCGATGACAGCCTGAAGGGATGAAGCGAGGATTCCCGCGGTGGAGGACTTGGGGGAAAGTTTCCTTCCCTGGGCTCCTGGCATCTGAGGCTGTGGCAGGAATGGACGCAGAACGGTGGGGCTGGCGGTGGATGAGGGGGCAGGTGCCTGGCTGGGCTGGTGCAGGTTCAGGGGCCACCCCTTCTGGGAATCACGTAGCCCCTGGCAGCTGGCAGTTTCTCCACAATCCTGCAGGCTGCTGCAAGCCTCCTCTTCCTCTGCCTTCTCTTCCATGTCTTACCTCCTTCTCTACCATCCCCCACCCACTTCCCGATTTTCCTGCCTCTCCTCTTGGTGTTGAAACAGACAGACGGACAAACAGACAGAACTGCATTTCTGAGTTGAGCTCACCTCCCTCCTTCTGGCACTTTCCCTGGTGTCAGATCCCCGCCTGTCCTGCTTTGCCTGTGCCTCCATCGTCTGTGTGTAGAGTGGGTGCCTGCGACTCTAGACAGCACTGGTGGTCCAGCTCAGGGACCTTTGCCCAGTCAGGCCCCACCCAGGGCTCATCCTGTGGCTCCTGAAGCTCCTTCTCTCACCTCTCTGCCCAGGAAAGCAGCCCCACTGTGTGCCTGGCTTTGCCCATTGGCTGGCACTCCTAAGGTTCTGGGGACAGCAGGAGTCCTAGTACACAGGGTCCCTGGCTGGAGCCGTAGTGTCCAGGGGAGGGGACTCTTGGGCTGCACACCCCAGTCTCAGGCACAAAGCATGAGCCTGAAGCCCTGTCCTGACCAAGCACTGTGACCCTTGCTAGGATGCCTGGGAATCCCAAGGACAATGACTCTAAGGTGGATTTAGCCTATAGCCCACCTCAGGCAGAGCCACCCTGTCCCTGCTGAGAGCAGGGTCACTGTCCTGCCTGCCATGTCCCCGCTCCAAGTGCCCTCCATGCCCAAGATGTCTCTCCCACTTCCTGGCATTCCGACATGGGCCCCCTAATGCACAGGGCTCCTGGGAGGAGGGAAGAGTGACAGTGGCTGGGGCTTCATGGGACACGCTTGCCGCCCTCTTTTGCCTCGACTTCTGTGCAGTGGGAAAGGACACACACCGGAGTTTCTTCTGCTGGCCATTTACACACCCCATTCAGCGGCACTAAGCACATTCAATAGGCTGCACAAAGCTGGATATGGTGGTGCACGCCTGTTATGGCAGCACTCAGGAGGCTGAGGCAGGAGGATTGTCGTGAGTTCTAAATCAGCCTGGGCTACAGAGTGAGCTCAAGGCCAGCCTGAAGGGGAGTCTTTTTCCTCTCGCCTATCCACAGCTCCCGCCTGTGCTGCTCTGAACCTCCCTTCCTCCCTGCTCCAGCATGGGACGGCCCGAGGGAGTCAGCGTTTGTCCCCAGTGACCTGCCCATCCTGCCGGGCACATCCTCTGGTTCACCCAGATGGCTCCACATCAGGATTTCCTTCCTTTGTCCCATGTTACCTGCAGGTGGACATGTGGGGTCTTCCACCTGCTGGGTCCTGTGGAAGTGTAGCTGTGCACGAGGTGCATGCAGGCATCTGTCTGAGACCCTGCTTCCAGTTCTTCAGCACTCAGGGGAGGAGCTGGGCCCTACAGCAATGCCTGTCTGGGTTTTTGGTGAGGGATCACCCTGTTTTCAGTAGCAGCTACCCCTCATGTTCAATCACAGTACATGAGGTTCCAGCTTCTCGTGTTTTCATTCTCCTTATTTTCTTTTTAGCTAAGAAAAAGAGAAGATAACCACCGGGCGTGGTGGCGCACGCCTGTAATCCCAGAACTTGGGAGGCTGAGGCAGGAGGATCGTTGTGAGTTCGAGACCAGCCTGGGCTACAAAAGTGAGCTCAAAGCCAGCCTGAACTGCACAGTGAGACCCTGTCTCAAAAAAAAAAAAAAAAAAAAAAAAAAAAAAAAAAAAAAAAAAAAAAAAAAAAAAGAAAAGAAAAGAAAAAGAGAAGATATTTTATTTATAACTCATTCCGCACTTATGAAAACAAAGTATTTCAAAAGAAAGATTTTAATTACCTGCCAAAAAAAGTTATTTAATGATAAAAGGTCAATTAAAATTTTGTAAAGAATTAAATAAACAATTTTATTAGATTAACTCATTTATTTGACACATTAAATTATGCAAAGAAAAATATTTGCAAATGCATAAAAAGAATCCAATTCTCATACTACTCAAACACTCAGCAGTGGTAAAAACAATGAACTGTATAGAATGGACCCCAGGACTTAATGCAAAAGCAGTGTACAGAAAAATTTCAGGCTTCTAACTTCACTGAGTCCAAAACTACACGTGCTTCTTTATATTCTTCAGCTTCTTCCAAGTCTTTTTCACTTTCTAATATCTGCTGGAGGTCAGTGTAAGCTGCCTCTAACCTGCGCTGGCAGTCTGGGATCATCATGCGGGACTCTTGCAGGATCTCTGCCTGCTTTTTAATGGCATAATTTTCACCATCTTCAGATTTCATTTTTTCAATCTTTTCTTCTTGTTGTTTTGCTTCTTTTTCATAGATCACTTTTTCTTTGACTAATCTCTTCACCACTCCAGTCTTGATCTTGACCTGCCTCACACGGGGCTCAGCCAGAGTGCCTCATTCTGCTTATTTTCTATTTTCTTCCCCTTTTTTTTCAGTACTGGAGATTGAGCCCAGAAATTGATTACTGAGCTATACCCAGGTCCCTTCCTACTTCTGAGATAGAGGTTTCCTATGTTGCCCACACTGCCCTTGAATTTACAGTACTCTTTCTCAGCCTCCACGGCAACTGGGCTAACCGCTATTCACCACTGTGCCCCAGTTTCCTAACAGGGTGAGACGATGTCCCATTGCAGCCCTGCATTTTCCTACTCATGAGGAAGGCTGCACAGCCTTCGAGACTTCTCTGGCCATTGTGTCTTCTTGGAAAAATAGTTGTGCAAGCCCTGTGCAGGGTTTAATTGTATTTTTGTTGTTGTGGAGTTTCAGGAATGTCCTGGACATAAATCTCTTGCCCCAGACATAACTAGCAAGTACTTCTCACCCCGCCACAGGTCATCTTTGTATCCTATTCCTATGTTCTCTGTACACTTTTTTTTTGAGACCAAGTTTCACTATGCAGTGCAGGCTGGCCTTGAACTGACAGTGATCCTCCCTCAGTTTTCTGAGTGCCAGGTTTAGATGTGCACCACCACAGCCAGTTGGGATACAAGGCACTTCATCCTCTCATCATTAACTCAGTTCTTGTAGAAAGGGAGCAAATACACAGCCACCGTGGAGTGAAGGTGCGAAGGATGGCTACATCGCAGCTGCAGGACAGTGCACTTTGCACAGGCAACAGGAGGGAAGAATAGTCCTCAGCAACCATTCTCATGCTTGTCACTGTTCAAAGGACACAGGTGATTTCTCCAATGCAGCTGCCACCTGAGACTGCCCCCCAGCAGTATAGCACCACCGCCAGGAGACTGACCGTCTCACATGACTTCAAAGTCCAGGAGGATGGTGACAGAGCCTGTGGATGTCACAGGCAGGGTAGAAGCCAGCACTCCTCACTGCGCAGCACAATAGCACCTCAGCTTCGGGGGCTCCTGGCTGGTGAGGGGCTGGATGGCTCCCCAGAGGGCGAGGCCTGACTGTGGTCCTGTGCAGTCCCCTGCACAGTGTCGCTCTGGCTAAGTGGTGACATTGTTTGAGTACACAGGTCCTGTCCACCGTGACACGGCCGCACCAGGTCCCTGGTGACCACCTGGACACACATGCTTCTCCGACCCCACATGGAGTGGAGCCACAGTTCTGCTTGCTGGAGGTCATGAGCCACGGCTGTCCTTAGGACAGGCCTCTCCAGCAGGGCCTGCCCCCAGGTAGCCCCCAGCTCTGTGTGTGACGTATACCTGCTTCTCTCCACAGGGGCCTTCATGATCCCCTTCCTCATCCTGCTGGTCCTGGAGGGCATGCCCTTGTTGTACCTGGAGTTCGCGATCGGCCAGCGGCTGCGGAAGGGAAGTGTGGGTGTATGGAGCTCCATCCACCCTGCTCTGAAAGGCATAGGTGCGTGCCCAGACCCCTGGCCTCCTGGACACTCCTGGGTGGGAGGACCCAGGCTGGCCCCTCTGGAGGCCTTGGAATCCTGAGAGCCACATCTTGACTGTGTTGGCCTGGTCACTAGGACCTAGTCAGGGCCCCAGTGGCTCTGACTCCCCATAGGCCTTCCATGGTGGGAGGGTAGACAGGGCTCCCGTGGAGAGGAACGGAAGGACCTACCTGCAGCTCACAGCAGACTCTACAGGGACCCTGGGCCAGAAGGGGGCGCCGGCTGCCCACTCTTAGTCTGCTGTCCACCTCGCGCCAGCTCCAGGCCTCAGACCTGAGCTCAGTGCCAGGGCTGGTCACTCATTCACCCGCTCTAACCTGGGTGGCACCCTGCAGCCTCACCAAGGACATCACAGCTTGCTGAGGCCCCAAAACACAAGCAGACAGAAAAGAGCAGGAGCTGGGGCAAAGGGCAGGGTCCAGGGCCGGGAGCCCAGTGCAGGGTGCGCCCTATTCGTACCTGCCCTGCAGCAGGCCCAGCTCACAGCCTCCACTCCTGCCCCCCCTGCCTCTCTCTGCTGCACTTCCTGTCTTGACTTTCCTTCTCTCTTTCTCTAGCTCCTTTTTCCTTCCTTCCTTCCTTCCTTCCTTCCTTCCTTCCTTTCTTTCTTTCTTTCGTATTTAACACAAGTTCTACAGGATCTCACTACACAGATCAGACTTATAGTGGTCCTGTCAAGCGGTGGGATTACGGGCACTCACCACCACGCTGTCTCAATGACCATCTTAGCACTCCCCACGGGTGGGGCTCGCATGGCACGCAGGAGATCGAACCCCAGTCCCTGCATCTGCCTAAGTAAGCACTTCAGTCCACTAAGATATTTGGCTGGCTCTCTCTCTCCTCTTCCTGTTTCCCTCTGTCCTGAACCTCACACACGCGCACGCACGCACGCACACACACACGCACATACACACGCATTTGTTCTTGAGTCTCATATTTTGGAAGATCAGATCCCCAGACCACCTTCCTGGTCCCGCCTTGCTGTCCCTGAATGCGGAGCCCACTCACTGCCCACCGTGCTCCCTGCCGCAGTCTTCTTCAGTTCCCGGTCCTGCCTTGGGGCCAGCAGCACTGTGCTGCTCCTCCAACGCCTCTGTGAAAGCCTTGGTAACCACCTGGACACACCAGGGGGCTGCAGGCGAAGGGGAGGTGGCACAGTGACCCCCTCAACCCCGGCTCACACAGTTGATATCGGACAGACCCTGGCAGGCAGTGGCCCTCCTGATGGCCCGCAATGACAGCCCACCTCCTGCAGGCATCGCGTCCATGCTGGTGTCCTTCACGGTCGGCCTGTACTACAACACCATCATTGCCTGGGTCATGTGGTACTTCTTCAACTCCTTCCAGGAGCCCCTGCCATGGAGTGAGTGCCCAGTGTACAAGAACCAGACCGGTGAGCCCTCTGCCTCTGCACTGTCCCTGTCCCTATGCCCAACACAGCCTTGTTAGTAGTCACTGCTTGCAAACAGTGTCCCCCAGCCCTCTCCTGAAATCAGGCTGCTCACATCCCAGGGCTGGAAAACTTCAGAGCTCCTTCCAGGCCGCAGGGCAGTGACAGTCTTCACCATACTTGGAGAGGCCATGAGCCTGGCAACTTCCCAGGCCCTGTGCCTGGAGTCAGCTGAGAGCCTTGTCTTTCCCTGGGGATGCCTGAGAAGGCAGGAGCTATGCCAGAGCCCGCTCTGTACCCGTGTCCCCAGCCCTGGGCTCCCCCAGAGGGAGAGAGAGTCACAGGCTCAGCTCCCAGTGCTCTATGTGCTAAGGGCACAAGTGGCCTACTTAGTGACCTCCAGTGTGACAGGCAGAAAGTGGCTGCAGAAACATGCTATATAAACCCTCCCTGTGTGAGGAGGAGACACAATCAGCTGAGCGTAGATGTGCCCCACACACCCCTCCACGCACACTGGGCAAACTCTTCCCCCGAGGGAGCTCAGAGTGGTTCCTGAAGCCTCAAGAAGCCCACAGTGGCAACAGGCTCTGCTGTGGGCAACACAGGCCTGGGCCTAGCCAGGGAGCCCCACAGATCCACAGCCCCTGCAGCCTACTCGGGACATCATCTTTCCCAGCAGCCAGACAGTAGCCCCAGGGAACGCGCAAGGCCAGGAGCATGCAGCACAGTTAGGGTGGTGCCTTGCAACCCACTGCATGCATAAGCCTGTGTGCACACACACGTGTGAATGCACTAGCGCATGTGTGTACAAGTGTGCATGCAGGTGCCCGGTGTATGCATGAGCATACGTGGCTGTGCTTGTGTCCATGCATGCGAACATGCATGCGTGGCCCTGTCACGTGCATATGGGTACAAGTGGGCAGGCTGTGAGTGCCTTGTGCCTGTCCTGGGCTGGCTGCTGTTTCTGTGGCTTGGGGCCAGAGCTGCCTCTCCAGATGGACCTTCGCTCTTAGTGGCCTCACCCTGAACCCACAGGCTATGTAGACGAGTGTGCCAGGAGCTCCCCTGTGGACTACTTCTGGTACAGGGAGACCCTCAACATCTCCACCTCCATTGAAAATTCGGGCTCCATCCAGTGGTGGATCCTGCTCTCCCTCACCTGTGCCTGGAGTGTCCTGTATGTGTGCACCATCCGTGGCATCGAGACGACTGGGAAGGTATGGGGCGGGCTGCCTGCTATACTCCGTCTTTGGGATCTTGCTTCCGCGGCTCCCATGCCCTGTCAGGACTGCTGAATGGCTCAGAAGGAGGCCCAGGGATTCTATGCAGCAGGAGAGCTCCCAAACACACTCCAAAAGCTCATGAGGTCTTCAACATCTGTCAAGAGAGTTAAATAGTGGTGGCACAGGACAGCAGAGAGTGGGTTGTCCCAGTGCTGGAGCCTGGGCACTGTCCAGAGGTCCAGCCTCTGCCCACCCTGGTCCTCTCCATGTCTGGCCCTGCTATCCCACAGGCTGTATACATCACCTCTACACTGCCCTATGTTGTGCTGACCATCTTCCTCATCCGCGGCTTGACCCTGAAGGGCTCCAGCAGCGGCATCGTCTTCCTGTTCACACCCAATGTGAGTTCTTGTGTCCAACACGGGCGTGGACCCATGGGAGAGGCTGTGGTGGGGCAGGGTCTTTCTTCTGTGCCCCGACTTCTACTCCAGCTCCCAGAGACAGATGGAGCCAGTCTGCTGCCACGCAGGCCAATCCCACACTGGGACAGGCCCTGAGAGACGGCTGTCCGTGGTGTTCATGCTGCATGCTGAGTGGGCACTTGTCAGCCTGACTTCGCTGTCTGTGTGCAAGGAGCTACCACCCGGGCAGGAACCAGCTGCCACCTGCCTTCCTCCACTGACCTGAGTGGGGCTCAGGTCACCTCTCTGACTGCCCCTCCTTGGCCTTGGTGGCTCTGGCCCACACAGTCTGCAGCTGAGGTCTCTGTTGACGCAGATCGAGGAGCTGGCCAACCCGGTGACCTGGCTGGACGCAGGTGCCCAGGTCTTCTACTCCTTCTCACTGGCCTTTGGAGGCCTCATCTCCTTCTCCAGCTACAACTCTGTGCAGTGAGTCCTGGGGATGGGAGGGTCCTCAGGTGCAGGGAGCTGTGCCTCGGTTTCCCCATGTGTGAGGAGAGTGGGAAAGAACGCATGCATCAGCCAGCACAGTGCCTCCTGGAGGGTGTAGCACCTCTGCTGGGGGCTGTGTGCAGAGTGCACAGAGGGCAGGGTGGTTCCTGAGGAGTCTCTTGCAAGGTCCCTGGAGCTGGGCCCTGGGCACCTGGTGCCTGCCGGGCCCAGTCTCCATACCTTGCCATGCACAGCTCACCATGGGTACCTCAGTACCTGGTATGTGTTACCCCTGAAACCCCCACAGATCCAAGTGGGATCCTGTAGGTCGTGACCCCACTAGACTCTCCTGGGAGGGCCCCATGTGATGAGCCAAGGGGGCGCCAGGAGGCATGCAGGCCGCACTCCCTGTCTCACACAAATGTTTCCACAGCACCTAGTGTGTATCAGGCATTCTCGCAGGGTCAGGAAAACAAAGCCCTACAGTGGATGGCAGCCTGCTGGGGGGAGGGGGTGCAGAGGCCCGTGCCTTTGATCGAGGGCACATGGGATTCCAGTTAGCAGGAGGTATGCTGGGTTGGGGCCACTGCTGGTGGGTAGAGCCTAGTGATGTAGGTAGACTCTGCACTTTTGCGGAGAGCGGGCTTAGGGAAAGGCATAGGGCGTGGCCTGAGGGGGCGTGGCCTAATGGGTCAGTCTGCCCTCTCACAGTGAGAGTAGGCTGAGGCCAAAAGTACCCTGAAAACCAGAGTGGGTGTGGTCTGTGCGTGGCTATGGGCGTGGCAGGAAGGTGAGGCAGGGATCTGCTTGATGGGCACGGGCCAGATTTATCTTAAGTGGGAGCTGGCCAACTTCATTTTTATTTTATTTGTTTACTTATTTATTTATTTGCATTTTAGGTAAGGGTCTACAGGGTGTTCAGGGTATCACTACTAGATCAAACTGCTTACAGCCTCCCAAGAGCTGGGATTATAGGTGTGCACCACCATGCCCAGTCTCAACTGCTGTCTCAGTGCACCCCAGGGGAAGCGCCAGCTCAGCAGGCCCAGGGATCAAACCTCTGGACCCTGCACCTGCTTGCAGGTGCTTTAATCCACTGAGCTATTTGGTCAGCCCTAGCCAACTTCAGAGCACTCAGGTCCTGTTGTCCCTGGGCCTCAATCCCAGTCCCTGAGGCCGTGCGGAAAGTATGGGAAGGGCACCCTTGAGGTGCCACTGGAAGCTGGGCCCAGGCAGAGCCATCATGGGTGTTTCACAACAGCTTTGCCCTGCGTGTTACCATGGCCACACAGCTTCTCACTGCAGTGGACGTTGAGCTCTCAGGCCTTGGCCCTGCCCTGCTGTGCCTTCTGCCCTTGCACATAGGGGCCTGGACGCTGTAATGGGCACAGGCCCTGCTTTTCTCAAGCCCACTGGGTCCTTCACAGCGTGTCACTGCCTCACTCTTCTCTGCTGACAGTGTGCTCTGTGTAGGCAGCTGTCCTCTGCTGGTCACTTGCTTCTGGGCACATCCAGCTGTCATGGTTCTGCTCTGGGCTGTCCTGCTTGGTGCTGTGGGCACTGTGCTTAGGTGTTTGTTTGGACACAAGCATGGGCTGCTGGCCTGGTCACCTGAGGTCAGTTGCTGGAGGACCTGTGGATGTCCACAGGGCTGCTACACTCTAGCACCCTGGCCAGCTCCCACAACTGTCCGACATTCTTGAGGTAACCAGCCCAGCAGTGTGGGGAGGCATCCCACTGCCCCTCGATTGGATCCTTCTGATGGCTCCGGGCCTTGCTCCTCCTGGCCCGGCCCATGCAATGCTGGGCTTAAGGATGAGCTGCTCTCAGAGCTTCCCTTAGCTGACATCTGTGGCAAGAACACAGCCAGGGGGACTCTGGTGACCTGGGGTGTATGAACTGGGCACCCTGGGGTCTTCTAGGCTTACTGTCTATCTATCTCTGCTCACTGACAAGTGATAGCTGCTGTCTGCATCCTGGGTTTTCTGAGGGTCTCCGGTACCACCATATGCTGAAATGTACAGAGGGGCAACGGCAAGGGTTCCTGCCGCAGGTCTGGGTCAAGGCCGGCCCCTTGGCTACCTGATGCTCAGTGCCGCTTGAGTAGGAGAGGTCAGAGGGATCTGGTCCTCTCCCAGGTCACCAAAGAGCTCAGGCTCTTGCTTCTCGGCTGGGCTCAGGCTTTGTGCTGGGCCTAGACCTAGTGGAGCTGCTGCCCATTGCCCTGAATCTGGGTAGGGACACAGCGTGCTCCCTGGGGACAATGACATCACTCTCGTCCACAGCAATAACTGTGAGATGGATTCGGTGGTTGTGTCCATCATCAATGGTTTCACATCTGTGTTTGCGGCCACTGTGGTTTACTCCATCATCGGCTTCCGTGCCACCGAGCGCTACGATGACTGCTTCAGCCAGTGAGTTGCACCCTGCACGGGACTACTGGTCCACCCACCCAGGCCCTGGCCCCACCCGCCGGCCCCACCCGTCTGCCAGGCCCTGTCAGCTCTGTCCTCCCTCTAGGAACATCCTGACACTCATCAATGCCTTTGACCTGCCAGAGGGCAATGTGACACAGGAGAACTTCGTGGCCATGCAGCAGTGGCTCAATGCCACCAACCCAGACATCTATGCGGGGCTCAAATTCCAGACCTGTGACCTGAACACCTTTTTGTCTGAGGTAGGTAACCGCTGTGAGTACAGCCTGGGAGGGGTGCAGGTGCTTCAAACTATGCAGAGAGGGGGGTTTGCCCTTGCCCTACACAGACCACCGCACCAAGACCACCAGCTCTCTGCCATGGATCCTATTGTCCATGAGGCATGTGGTTTCTTCCGTTAAAGTAGAAAGAATTTTTAATCCTGGTTCTGAACATACGAGACAGTTAGATCAGGTGTGGACTGATGATTGTCGGCCCTTGGGATGCCAGGAAAAGCCAGGAACCCGCCATAGTGACTGAAATTTTGAGCACCATGTTAATGGTAATGAAGTCTGCCTATCATGACCTGCTTTTGGTTTTGCTCATTTGCTCTTTGCCATACTGGGGGGTTGAACCCAGGACCTTGGCACTGAGCTATATTCCCAGCACTTTTTAAAATTTTGAGACAAGAAAAATAGAAACAATAAAATTTTGAGACAAGATCTTGCTATGTTACCACGGCTGGGCTAAAATTTGTGATCCTCCTGCCTCAGCCTCCGAATTCAGGAATGACAGATATGCTCCAGTGTACCCAGGCTCTGGAACGTTTTGCAGGCCGATTAAGTTGAGTCTTGTACTTTGTTGGTCAGGAGCCTCGTGCATTTTGGAAGGTGGGCACTGTATCTGTCTCTGGTGGCCCTGGTGAAAAACTGGCAGGGTGTCTGGTATGGCAGAGCAGTGGGATGCTGAGGCTCTCAGGTAGGGGTGCCCACCGGCCCCAGAGGACAGATGGAGACTGACACCAGTACTGCTGGCCCCTGGGCCAGGACTGTGCTGGCTTGGTGAGCACATACCCACCCCATAGGATTTGAAGTCCTTCAGGGCCTGTGTCTTAGGAATGCACTCAGGGTCTCTTCTGCACCTGACAGCTGGGCTGTGTGTGGACAGCTGGGTGACCACAGTAACCAGTCAGTCTCCCCTGTGGGAGCTCGAAGAGAAGCTGAGCCATGGGACCCACCCACTACTCAGCTTTATAAAATGTGCTTTAGGGTGTGGTGGTTCATACCTATACTCCCAGCACTCAGAGACTGAGGCAGGAGGATCACTGAAAGTTTGAGACCGGCCTGGGAGCTTGGGCTACAAAGTGAGCTCAAGGCTAGCCTGACCTGTATAGGGAGACCCTGTCTCAAAAAGTCAAGTAAATAAATGAAATACGCTTTGGGACTAAATCAGGATCCACTTAGGCTGGGCATAGTGACACACCCCTATATTCCCAGCACTCAAGAGGACAAGGCAGGGGATTGCTTTGAGTTCAAGGCAAACTTGGGCTACAAAGGAAGTTTGAGGACAGCCTGAACTGCACAGTGAAACCTTGTCTCAAAAGACCAATCAATTAACTAATCAGTCAGTCCAGTTATTTCATGGAAAGATCCAGATCGAGCTGTCCTTGCCCAGATAGACATAGCAGGCAGGGCCTTGGGCTGACCATGTGCTACCACACAGGGCGTGGAGGGCACGGGCTTGGCCTTCATCACCTTTACTGAGGCCATCACCAAGATGCCAGTGTCACCACTGTGGTCCGTGCTCTTCTTCATCATGCTCTTCTGCCTGGGCCTCTCATCCATGTTTGGAAACATGGAGGGGGTGGTTGTGCCCCTGCAGGACCTCAAGATCATCCCCAAAAAGTGGCCCAAGGAGCTACTCACAGGTGGGTGCGTGGCAGGGCATGGACGGGCACCCAGGACGGGCTTCTCTGAGCTCCGCCCTGAGGCTGGCCCTGCTTGCTGTTGGCCCCGCAGGCCTCATCTGCCTGGGTTCCTACCTCATTGCCTTCATCTTCACGCTGAACTCGGGCCAGTACTGGTTGTCTGTGCTGGACAGCTATGCAGGCTCCATCCCCCTGCTCATCGTGGCCTTCTGTGAGATGTTCTCTGTGGTATATGTGTACGGCGTGGACAGGTAAGAGGGTAGTGACAGGCCTGCTCAGGCAGAGCCAGGGCGTGGGTTCCTGCTGTGACAATTTGTAGTTTCCCTCTACAAGGGTACACTGGCATCATCTGAGCAGAGAGGCCCCGGGCACGAGGTCAGAAAGTGATCCAATGGGTGCCTCCCTCTTCTCACCACCTCAGAGCCAGCTCCAAAGACAGAGGCTAGCTAGAGGTGTTGTTAACAACCCAGGCATCCAGGAAGGAAGACAGCAACAGGAACAAAAGTTCCTCTGTGAAGTTTCAGGATTAGATCACAGGGAGTAGTTGGGACAGTGCAGGGGGACAGGGGTGGGCCTGGGCCTTGAGGTGTCCCACAGGGAAAGGCTGGGTGCTCTATTCCCACTTCAGGCCTAGGTACTAGTACAGTCTTGGTGGGACAGGGCAGTGCTCAGGCCTCTCAAAGGACGCAAGCACCAGGAATCCAGTGTCTCTTAGCCAGACCTCAAAGGATATCCTTGGCCCTGGCAGGGAGGAGCCAGACGCAACTGCACTTGCGTAATGGAGTGAGTGTGAGCACTGTGTTGACAGAACCAGCTTGGGACCCCTCTTCAGACTCACTGAGACTCAGGTCCGTGGAACTGGACCGGGAGTGTCAGGATGGGCAGTGATGGGCAGTGACACGGCCGGCTCAGTGACAGGAGTGGCCATCATTGACTCCATGTGCCCAGATCTTGGCGAGGAACATTTAGTGGGAACTGTGCAGGCGCTGTGTGCTGGGGTGGGGACTCTAAGGTCAGTACTGTGTTCTCAGTGCTATGTACCTGAGGACTGCTAGCCTAAGGATGAGAGGACAGTGGGCACTAGGCTAAGGGACGTGTCACTGGCTGTGCTCCACAATACCCCAGTCGACTGGGCTCAAGTTCCTATATCCACTAGGTACCAGAGGTCCTGGACAACACCCCTACCACCCACCCACCCACACACTCTCTTCCTGTTCCTCATGGTTTCCACTGACAGGGAACTCTGTGGAAGTTGGGCAAGGACAGGGTGGGGGCAGTGACTTCAGCCAGACTCCAGCAGGAGCTGGTAACCTTCTTCCTCTTTCCCCGCAAGTCCTGACCCCTCATCACTTGGAGGAAGTGGCTTTGGAGGGGGCAGTGAGGGCTCTGAGGCATCCAAACCGCTGCCTCCGCCCTGTAGAGAGCATCTAGGTGTCGTCTTCCGGAGTGGAAAGCCCCTGAAGGCTGAGGCACAGTGGGTGACAGCACCCTTTTGACTCCATAGGTTCAATAAGGACATCAAATTCATGATTGGACACAAGCCCAACATCTTCTGGCAGGTCATGTGGAGAGTGATCAGTCCACTTATCATGCTGGTCATCTTCCTCTTCTTCTTTGTGATCCAAGTCAACAAGGAGCTCATATACAGTGTGTGGGACCCCAGCTATGTGAGTTCCTGGGTAGCAGGGCACCGGGCCCCAGGGGGGTGGAAGGCAAGATGGGGTGCAGGCTCGGGTAGCCTGGTTCTCCACCCACAAGGCCCAGGAAGTGGGCACCGCTGAGGGGGGGGACTTTGCTAGCCACTTACCCCACCTCTTTCCCAGGAGGATTTCCCGAAGTCCAAGAAGATCCTGTACCCAGGCTGGGTGACTGCGGTGATAGTGGTGGTGGCTGGGGTGCCCTGCCTCTTTATCCCGGGCTTCGCTGCCTATAAGCTCATCCGCAGCCGCTGCCAGAGCCCATCGGACCGCCAGGGGCTGGTCAGCACCCTGTCCACCATCTCCGTGAATGGGGACCTGAAGGGCTGAGTGGGCCTGGCCTATGGGGTGCATAGGTTCAAGTGTGTCTGTGATGCAGGAGAGGCAGTGCATGTGCGGGTATTGTATGTGTGCCTGCATACATGTGTGGATGTGTGTCTAAATGTTTGTGCATGGCAGCATGTATGTGTGCCATGTGTATATGTATGTATACGGGCATGCACACACATATGAGCTTGTGTGTACACAGGCTCATGTCTGCATTTCTGTGTCCCTATGTCCATATGCATACATGTTATATGTATGAGAATATTTATAAGTGAGCACTAGTAAATGCGTGCAGATATGTTGTGCGCACATGCATGTACATGTGTACTATACATATATGTATATCCACACTTGCGTGAGGAGTGTGGGAGGCAGGTGTTGTACATAAAAATGGATGTGCATCACACCCGAATTTGTGCATCATGTAAGACACTTGTGGATGTGTGTGCCCACTGCACATGGGTGAGGCACACGTGTTTATGTATTTGTGGCACACATGGCCACCCCTGGGGCCCAGATGCCTTCTGCCCTTACTGTCACAGCTGTGGCAGGCTGTGGGCTGTGCCCGACCTCCCTAGGGTATACTGTTCACCCAGCCCTGTGCGCGCCTGGGTCCACAGTCGAGGCCTGTGCCACACTGCTGCCCCGGCTGTATGGCCCAGGGCACCTTGGAGCGGCCCTGGCTGCCTGCTCATCTGCACCCACCCCTTGCTGTGGCAGAGACCTAGCAACCTCCAAGTGGAAGTCATGGCCCTTTCACTGCCCGAGAAGTTGGAGGAGGACAGGAGACTCAGGCAGAGCAGACCGGGCCTGGGCCGGATTCCCAGGGTCTGGACCCAGCAGAGTCCAACCTGTAAATTCCGAGCCATTTAATCATTGCTCTGGCTGCACAGCCGGATGAGCAGCTCAGTGGAGCTCAGCAGCTTTGCCGGCAAGACCCGCCCTGAGTTTCCTGAGAGGGCACTACTCTCGGCACTTTCTGCTGAAGGCTGGGAACACCCCTGAGTCCCGATACACAGGAGCCATGACACACCATCCCTCGTGCCACCTGAGAGCCGCGCTAGGCACCCACCCTCCCCACCACAGTGGGGCTGTTCTGATTGGACATCCAGTTCAGCCACCATCGATGGTCATCTTGTTTCCCACAGAAATCTAAGTTTACATTGAACTGGGGTTTCTGGGAATTTGCAGAAGATGAAAGAGTGGGTCTTGGTGCCATGTTTCCTCTCCAGAGACACTGGAGAGACGCTGGCTGCCTCCTCCTCTGGACCTCAGGGTCTGCCCTTGAACCTAAGCCCTCACTCTGGGCTCCTCTGCTCTCTAGCCAGGAACATGGGCATAGTGATGCGAGTCCCACAAGTGGAGGATGGTGGCTGGGGCCAGCTGTCCTGAGGGCACAGCAAGGAAGAGCTCTGTGTGACCCTGATTGGGGTTGTGTGACTGAGTGCCCACAGTTTCCACCCTGTGGACTTCATGGGGGTGGCCTAGTCTGCTGTCTCTAGCCCAGTGTTCTGTATGCATCTGTCCATACTTGGGCCTGGAATGCAGTTTGTGGACAGGGAGCATCTTTGTCTGAATAAACTACTTTTGTTTCACAATCTTGGCTTGTGATTGTGTGGCGGGTGACACCCATGGCCCTCAGGCAGATGGTGGGGGCTGTGGACAAGGGACTGTGTGGGTGGTAGTAAATGGCAGTGGGAAGGATAGCACTGCCCACTTTGGAGATGATCCATGGCCCCAGGGGACACCTCCCTGCGAGGCCTTACCTGCCTGCAACTCCCAGTTCATTTCCTGTACCTTTGAATGCTTCTGTCATCCAGCCTGTCACCTACAGGTCCCGATCCAGGACAAATGTGTTCAAAGTCCAGCCATACATGAGAGGCCAGAGCCCTGGAGCACGAAAGTCTCAGGTTTGGGCCCTCTGTCTGGTCCTGGACGAGGCACTGAGGGAGAACTTAGAACTCAGAGGTACCAGCAGGGCCTCCAGGATGGACCCCAGGTGGGAACCCTCCGCATGGGGAGCCCTTGGCTCCTGTCCTGTGGTGTTATGGGGTACAGAAGTGGGTGCCCTGGCTCCTGGCAGCAGTTGGTCTGAGGGAGCCAGAGTTGGTCCTCTGACTCCCATCCATGGCAGGCATGGTGCATTTGGTGCGTCCAGACTTGGCCTTTGCAAGAAGCCAACTGGAGGTGCTAGATAGGCATGGGAACACACCTGTGTGACCTCCATGAGTGTCTGTCACTATGGTCTCAGAGCTACAAAGCTCAGTAACACAGCAGTAAGTAAAGTTTTGGGTTGTGTTTGCCCGTGTGTGTGTGTGAGGGGGGTGCATCACACAGGGGCAGGGCCTTCGCACTGAGCTACAAGCCCGGTCTTTTAATCTAACTTTTATTTGTTTATTTATTTTTTGAGACAGACTTTGAGTTATCCAGGTAAATTTCAGCTTTCAGCCTTTCCATCTCAGCCTCCCAAAAAAAAAAAAAAAAAAATCAGCTTTTAGACACTTCCTGTGCTCCCTGGGAATCCAAGGCAGCTGCGGAGTGGTAGACTACTGCTAGCTGGTGCTGGGTTATGCTGCTGGGTTATGCAGTGCCCAGGTGAAACGCTAGACAAGCCTGGGTGCACAGGCCCTGGGGACAGGCTCTGGTTGCATTAGGAACTGGGCCAGTTATCAATTAACTAAGTCCCTTTTTTTTTTTTTTTTTAAATCAAAATTCCTTTAATTAAGTGAGAATATGCATCCAGAGTACAACTGGGACTGCCCAGTTCAGAGGTGTTCAGGCTCAAGTCCAGCAAGGCACCCACACACTCACACCAGCTCCCACACACTGAAACCAGTGCCTGGTCAGCATGGCCCAAGCCCTGGGACCCGGCTTGCTTATGGATGAAGGCGAGAATGGGAGGCCCCAGTGGGACAACAAGTTCCAGTACCTTCTGAGCTGCATGGGCTTCGCTGTGGGACTGGGCAACATCTGGAGGTTCCCATACTTGTGCCAGACCTACGGGGGAGGTGAGCACTGTGTATCTGCTTCTCGTCCACCCTGGTCCACTGGGGAGTCCTGCACCCCTGCGTGTCTGGGACTGGAAGCAGGTGTCTGAGCCCCACACCTTTCTCTTTGTGGCTTTGAGGGCCACTAGCCCTGGGAGGAATCTGTGGCCATAGGTTTTCCTGCCACTATGCGTGGGGTCCTGAGGCTGATGTCTCCTCAGTGGCTCAGTGTGGCATCCAGGGTGCAGCCCCACCCCCCCAGGCCAGGTCCCTGCAGAGTGCAGGCTATACTGGCCCCACAGCACTGTTGGGCATGCTCTGTTGATGTTAAACTGCAGCTCCACAAAGCCTGTTAACTCAAGAGCAGTGCCCATGTCACACCACAGCATGTGCAGGGTCATGGCGGGGAGGGAGGGGGAGGTTGGGGAAAGCACAGGCAGGCATCACCACCTCTGGAGCTGATGGGAATCGGGCCCAGTGTTGCCAGCCTGATGGGAGGACCCTGTTGCATGGCCCAGGTCTGAGGGCTTTAGGAACCATCGCCCTATCAGACCTCTGGCTTTTGCCATAGGAACGTTCTCCAGCTAGAAATTCGGAAGAGACATCTTCAGGGCGAGGTGCTGAACCTGGGCCCAGAAAGCGCAGATGTATGGGCAGTAAGCTGGGCCTTCCCTAAGTGGCCAGCTGGCCTGGGCTGCAAGGTGGATGGCAGCAGCCAGGTTCAGGGACAGATTGAGTTCTGGGTGACAAGGGGCCACCTCTGTGAAGTCCTATTTCTGACTTGAGGAAGTTGTGTATGGAGCCTTTGGGAAACGGCTGCAGAAATGGGGCAGCAGCAGCCCCCACTGCCCAGGATGCTGAGCCACAGCACCTGTGTGTGCCAGGAGGCCCGGAGCTCTTTGTCCAGACCCACTCCTGCTGGAAGGGAGAAGGGCTGGTCTGGACACTGCGCTGCGCCATGGGGTTTTGCATTTAAGCTATTTCCTAGGCATCTGTTTATGGATATGAAATCTCTTGGACAAATATCATGTAATAGTTCAGTCCCTATGGCTGGTACTCTTCCCAGAGGGGTGAGGGTGTCCTTTGAGGTCTTGTGACCATGGATTATTTAGAAAAGAAGACTCTATTTTCAGTCTGCATGAATATATCACCACCAAGGTGTATGTTTTCTCTCCCACTTATAATTACTTGGCTTTGTACATTTTCTCTGTAAACATAAGATTGTCAAAGCAACATCGTAATAAATGTAGCAAAACATTTATATAAGATTTACAGCAGCCAGGTGCAGTGGTACGGGCCTGGAATGGAAGCTGAGGCAGGACAAACCCCAAGTTCTAACCCAGCCTGGGCAACTGATCAAGACCTTGTTAGAAAGAAAGAAAGAAAGAAAGAAAGAAAGAAAGAAAGAAAGAAAGAAAGAAAGAAAGAAAGAAAGAGACTTTAGAGGTCTGGGGATGTAGCTTGGTGGGGAGGTGCCCCAAGTTCTATCCCCCAATCCACATACAGACAAGAAGGTTTACACTGATTTTTCACCAAGTGTCCCTTGGTGGGAGCTGTTCATTCATCTCTTTCACTCAGAATCACAGCAGTGTGGACAGCAGGTGGAGGTGGTGGGGCCAGATCTCTCAGCAGCAGCTGCCATGCGCTTTGGTTCCCAGTGCAACACAGCACTGAGCTGGCCCAAGCAAGTGGCAGTCTGTCATCTCCGCCTTGTGCTGGACTCGGGCTTCTTGGGGTCAGTGGATTCCACCACAGTATAGGTGTCTGCAGCTGTATAATGAGCCCTCCAAGGCCCTCTCTGTGAGGATTCAACTGGGTTCCTGTGTGTGTGTGCATGTGTGTGTGTGTGAAAGAGAGACAAAGACACAGAGAGACAGAGAGACAGAGAGAGAGAGAGAGAGAGAGAGAGAGAGAGAGAGAGAGAGAGAGAGAAGCCCATGTGGCAATCCTCCCCACACCCTTCTCCCTCCCTCACCTTCTCAGGAGGCTCCCAGTCCCCTGCACAGCCCATCATGCCTCCTGTGGCTTTAGCTGTCACAGAATGCCTTTCCCTCTATGGTACTGTCCAAGGGCCTCAGTGTGGGATAGAAGGGTGTTGGCCAGGGTTTTCAGGAGCTCGCTTGGGGACAATGGTCAGTGGTCGGCAGTCAGAACCAGCCTGTCTGCCAGACGCCGGGTCCTCCTGGCCATGTAGCATGGACTTCCTACTCCACATGCTCTGCCTCCTCCCGCCTGCCCATCTCTTCTGCTCTCCCTGTGTGTCCTGCTCTGGGCAGCTGGATTGAGCCATGCCTGGCCTATCCCAGGGAGGCTGGCTCTGCAGGGGTAGGTGTGGTTTGCTACTTACTAGTAGTGACAAGAAGCTGTCTTAAACCCATTTGGGTCAGTGTCGAGATCAGAGGCCACCTGGAGACTGTTCTCAGCTTGGCTTGCAGGTGGAAAGGGAGACATGCAGAGTCGTGGTGACAGTTCACCACAGAGGATGCAACGGTCCAGTTGGCCAGCTCCAGAGCCCTGTGCTGTCTGCCTGGGTCCTGCACAGGTGTGGCCACTGCCTTCCTCTGCAGGTCCTGCTGGGGCTGGCTTGGTGCAGACTCCTTCCTGGGGTCAGGGTCCCTGTCCAGCTGGCTCTGTGGTGCTCTCCCTCACACCAGCCAGGAGCAGAGCCTGTGGGGAGGTGACCCAGCCCTTCCTGGCTCCTCAGGCACAGGGATCCTGGCCCCAGGAGTGCCTGGGACCTGGTCCAACACAACAGCAAAAGGTGGTTGAGAGGTGCAATCCAGAGCCAAACCCAGCTCCTTGCCTGCTGAGGGTCACAAGGCCAGCAGAAGCCTTGCTGGGTGACCCTTCATTTCTGTCAGCTTACGGTTGGGAACCTGCTTCCTGAAAGGAGCTGCTTCTGTTTGGGCACCTGTCCTCACATTGTCCCCAGATTCTAGTTCTAACCATGGCCACCTACATCCCCAGAGGCTGTCAGTGGGGCCTCCATCTGCAAAGCCAGGAGAGGGCATAGTGACACTCGGCCACAGGCTTTGTCCACCTCCACACTTGGTCCTTGCCTCGGTTGCTTTTCTTGCATTGCTGGGACAAAATACCTGACACCCAGAGTTAAGGAAGGAAGGAAAGGTTTATTTAGCTCACAGTTTGTGGAGATGTCAACTCATATTCAGCTTGCTCCAAGACAGAGTGGCACATGACAGAGGGTGGCCATTCACAGTGGTGGAAAACAGCAAGGAGCAAAGGGTAGAGCAATAGCTGTGGCAGCTGGCAAGCCCCTCCCCGCTCCTTACATTGTACGGCAGATTATTCACTCCTGGGAAGGGGTAGTGCTCACACCTATAATCCCAGCATTGGATCAAGAACTAGTCACAAAGGGCCAGCCAAATGGCTAAGCACATTAAAGTGCCTACTTAGGCAGGTGCAGGACCTGGTTCAGTCCCCAGTGTGCTGTGCCAGGCCTGCCCCCCAGGGCACACAGAGGTGGTGATTGAGACCGGGCATGGTGGCTTGCACCTGTAATCCCAGCACTTGGGTGGCAGAAAACAGGAGAACCACTACATGTCCAGTCTATATAGTGAGACCCTGTAGAGCAGCGCTTCTCAATCTGTGGGTTGTGACCCCAGCAGGGGTCGAATGACCAAAACACAGGGGTCACCTAAAGCTATTGGAAAATGTTATTTATTTGGAATTACAGTTTTGAAGTAGCCACCAAAATTATTTTTTGGTTGGGGGGTCACAGCAACATGAGGAACTGTATTGCGGGGTCACAGTATTAGAAAGGTTGAGAACCACTGTGTGCAGACCCTGTAATAAATACATTTTAAAAAATTAAAAATTAGGGGGCAATGGGGTAGCTCTGTGGCACAAGTGCCTGCCTGGAAAATGCAAGGTTATGAGTTTGAACCCCGGTCCCGCCAAAAAATAAATAAGTAAAAATAAAAAATAAAATTAAAAGAAGAGTTAATTACAAACTCTAGAAGCCCGCCTATGACTGCACAAGGCTTTGAGGGGAGGGGACACCTAGACACAAACCATAAGAGTTCCCTGATCAGCAGTGATGCCACTGAACCCCAAGCAGCAGCCAGTCTGGTATGTGGGTACCAAGTGCCCCAACTCTTGCCAGGGGTCCCAGTTCAAGCCCGTGGTGACCGTAGGGACCTTGTGCCTTGCAGGTGCCTTCCTCATCCCCTACCTTGTCGCCCTGGTCTTCGAGGGGATCCCACTCTTCCACATCGAGCTCGCCATCGGCCAGCGCCTGCGAAGGGGTAGCATTGGGGTGTGGACGGCCATCTCCCCATACCTGGGTGGCATAGGTGTGTGGTGCAGATAGGGTCCTCACCACCTGTGTGTCGGGGATCTCGGAGGCCCCCTGAAGTGTGTGGGGGAGGCTTTCACTTTTATCTGTGTGGCTGTTCATCTTCTCACGCATGGGGGTGCAGGCCTGGGCTGCTTCACCGTGTCCTTCCTGGTCAGCCTGTACTACAACACCGTGCTGGTGTGGGTGCTGTGGTACTTCCTCAACTCCTTCCAGCAGCCCCTGCCCTGGGGTACCTGCCCACCCAACCTCAACAGGACAGGTGAGGGGACGCAGGAGAGAGGATAGGGAAATATGAGGGTTGGAGCTGGGCCACCTGCTCTGCTCAGGGGATTGGGTCCCCTGTGGCTGGCTCCTCAGAGCCAGGGAGGGATGGCACAGGCCCAGGGGTGGTGGTGCTTAGACAGGACACAGTTCAGATGGCCAGGCCTGTGGCCGCTGAGACACTCCCTCGCAGGGCTGGTGGAAGAGTGTCAGGGCAGCGGCACCGTGAGCTACTTCTGGTACCGGCAGACCCTGAACATCACTGCTGACATCGATCACAGCGGCACTGTGCAGTGGCGGCTGCTCCTGTGCCAGGCTGCCAGCTGGGCAGTCGTGTACCTGTGTGTCAGCAGAGGCATCGAGACCACAGGCAAGGTGAGCTGGCCCTGCCCGCTTGCGTGTGGTCCTGGCAGGGACTGTGCCATGGCATGGGGTGTCCTGGGAACAGGTTTCTCTGTCCCGGAGAGCCATGGTCCTATGTGGGGAGCCCCCAGCAGCGTGGCCAGCGGGATCTGAACTCTCCATCTGCCCTTGGAGACCATGCAGGAGGGAGTGGTTCTCACTTCTCTAGAATCCCCTCCTGCACCTCCCCCCCGCATCTCCATCCCCATCCACCGCTTAATATACTGCTAGCGGTGGCTGTACCTTCATGGATTTTGCTTTATTCGTTTTTTTTTTCAATTTTTACTTCTGTATTAGTACATTTTCAGCACATAGCAGCCACACTCCTCACGGTGAGCCGGCACACAGACGCATGCGGCATCGTTCCCGTTCCATCCCCTTCCTGTCCCTGCCTGTCCCCTCCCTCCTGTCTCTTGGTCACTTTCCCATTTGCAGAAGATTTCCATGTTTCCTATTGTCTACCTTTTATTGGCTTGTTATTGATTTACACTTTAGTTTTCTTGTGTGGAAGAAACCATGTGATAGTTTTGGTACTGGGAATTGAACTTGGGACCTTGTGCTTGCCAGGCAGTGCCACTGAGCTATCTCCCAGCACATCCATGTGATAGTTAAGCCATCTGTCTGGTTTATTTCACTTAGCATTATGGTCTCTAAGCGACTCATTTTTCTGCAAATGTGCTAGGGTTTTGCTTTAGGCACACTGCCTTCTAGACACCTGTGGTGTCTGCTGGGGTAACACTGAGGCCCCAGTGCTCTGACACAGTGTCGGGCACACACAGTTCCTTTGGACAGTGTCAGAGTCCACACATCGGATCTTGGCTCCCATCAGAACCCCATCAGTACTTGGCACAGCTCACCACCAAGCTGCCCCAGCCCCACCTGCAGCTCTCTGGTGTGGACCCACATGAGCAGGACGAGCCTCATCCAGCTGGAGACAGGCCTGATTGGTGGGAGACGGGGCCTTTAGGACGGGAAGGTGGAACAGCCAGGGCCTGAATCTTGGAGAGCTGGGACTGGAGATGAGTTGGGATGCAGGCAAGCCATGGAGAGGGCCAGGCCCGGCTCCCACCAGGCGTCAACCTGGCCTCCAAGGTGGCCTGTCCTGAAGTCAGGACCAAAGAAAAAAAATGTGGTGCACACCTGAGCCCAAAGCTTCTGAGCCAGAGCCTGCTGACCTGGCCTCACCTGACCCCATCCTGATGACCTCACTTGACCCCACCCTGACCTCACCTGACCCCAGCGCCTGCTGCTGGCCCTGGGGAATGTTTGACCGGCTGTTTCTCTGGGGCCTCTCCAGTGAGTGCGCATGTGCAGCCCCACACCACATCTCTGCAGGCGATCTACTTCACGGCCTTGTTCCCATATCTGGTCCTGACCATCTTCCTCGTCAGAGGCCTGACCCTGCCCGGGGCGACAGAGGGCCTGATCTATCTATTCACCCCCAATGTACGTGGTCCTGGCCAGCGGCCTCTCCTCCTTTGTACTCCCATGGGCAGTGTTTCCCAGGCAGTGGGGCTTGGGGGTGAAGGGGTCTATGGAGTGGAGGCAGCTGACAGGACAATAGTCCGGTGGTAGGCTTGGGCATGTATGGCCATGTCTGGCAGAGAGGGGCATATGGGGCCCAGGGGAGAGCAACTAGGGTTTGGAGCAGGCCAGCTGGGCACCCATGTGTCACACACCCTGCACTGGTCCCACACCAGGAGCTCAGGTCCAGGGGACCACAGCACACTGTCTGTGAGGGTCCAACAGCTGCAACAGGTGGTACTGGTGTCACCACATCTGCTCTGAAACCTGGCAGAGGCAGGTGGATCTGCCCAGGCCTGTGTTCAGGGGGCCGCTGCTAGACCTTCAGTTCTGGGGCAGATGGCAAAGACCAGGTCTAAGGGCAGCAGAGGCCCTAGGCTGGTTCCTGGAGCACAGTGGGCTCTCCAAGTTGTGAGCCCCTGCAGGGCCAGGCTGCCCTTATGTGAGCAGCTCACGCAGCTCAGAGCCCAAAGCAGCTGGGGAAGGCTCCAGAGCAGCCAGGTTGTCCGTCCAGCTCGGGCAGTTTTCCTATTTTGTAATGAGGCCTCCTCAACTGGTCCAGGTGCAAATTCTCCTGAACCCCCGGGTGTGGCTGGACGCGGCCACACAAATCTTCTTCTCTCTGTCCCTGGCCTTTGGAGGACACATTGCTTTTGCAAGCTACAACCCGCCCAGGTAGGCGGTCGCTGGGGTGTGGACACATTTACAGCCTGTTATGAAGCCAGTAGGGCCTGGGGACAGGTGCCAAGGTGCTTCTTCCTCTTGGGGTGGATGTGGGATGAGAGAGCCCCTGGCTGTGCACGTGACCTGGGGCTGAAGCAGAGGCACCCCAGACAACACAGCAGACCTCTCCCTACTGGCGCCAGTTGTCAGGATCCAGGCTCAAGAGTGTCAGGCCCAAAGCCTCCAGGCAGGCTCCAAAGAATAGTGCTATTCACTGAGGACAGCAGATAGTTAAAGGGAACAGGGCTGCTCCAGCAACCTAGAAACCTGCAGAGGATGAAGAGGGGCAAGTGATCAAGGCAGAAGTGAAGGAGAAAGGTGGTGTATTTCCGAAGTCTCATTCACCTCTAGGGTGAATAAGGGTGGGGCCAGCTGGGTGGGTGTTAGGGACAGTGTCCTCCTGGCCCTGCGGCTGTGGCTATGGAAAGTCTTTTACCAAAGTTTCTGTCATGGCCATTTGGTGAGATCCCACACACCACTCTCAACCTCCTGGCTCTTTTATGGCCAACACAAGCAACTCCACTGCATGACAACTTTCACATTTTGTTCGCACCGGGCATGACACCCACCACAAGGTGGGTGACACACAACCATAAAGGCATACAAGCAGTGTGCGCCCTTACCATGGTCACCTGGAATAGAGTGGAGGCCCCCATGTGCCCACATCACTGCCAGGTGACATCACCCACTGGAGTGGGGGTGGGAGGCACGCTTCAGGGGCCACAGGGCGGGAAGCTGGCTGTGTCCGCAGCACCCCAGATGGCCGGCGCTTGCATCCAGGAACAACTGCAGGCGGGACGCTGTGATCATCGCCCTGGTCAACAGCATGACCTCCTTGTATGCGTCCATCACCATCTTCGCCATCATGGGTTTCAAGGCGACCAACGACCACGGGCAGTGCCTGGACAGGTGCGCACTTCCCTCATGCCCACACAGCAGTGCCTGTGCCAGACACCGAGGGTGAGGCAGCCTCCTGGGGCACTCTGGTGAGCAAGGACCTTGCCATGTGCTGGCCTGACAGCACCATGCATCCCATGGCCAGTGCCACTGAGCCTTGCTGGCCAACCTCCCTCTTCCTGCAGGAACATCCTCAGCCTCATCAATGAGTTCAACCTCCCGGAGCAAAGCATCTCCAGGGATAACTACCTGGCCGCACTGCTGCACTTCAACACCACCCAGCCGGGGAGGGTAGCCCAGCTGCCCCTCCGAGCCTGCCACCTCGAGGACTTCCTGGACCAGGTGTCCAAGGGGCAGGCTGAGTGGTTAGAGACCCCAGCCCACCTATGTCTCAGGAGGGTCCTGCCAGCAGGTTCAGGGACCAGGAAGATGGAGAGGAACAGACACCACTGGTGTACCGACCCAGGGCTTGGCTCATGAGGGCTGTGGGCTTAGGAACCCTGCAAGTGGCACAGGTTCTGAGGTCCAGGACCCTTCTTCCCTGCTTGTGGGAGCTAGGAAAGGAGAATGAGCCCTCGTCCCCGAGGGCCAGCTTGGTGCGCACAGCAAGGGCTGTATGTGTTTCAGGGAACCTCAGGCCCCGGCCTGGCCTTCATCGTCTTCACCGAGGCTGTGCTGCACATGCCAGGGGCCCCTGTGTGGGCTGTGCTCTTCTTCGGAATGCTCTTCAGCCTGGGGCTGTCTTCCATGTTTGGGAACATGGAGGGGGTCATCACACCACTCCTAGACATGGGCATCTTGCCCCAGTGGGTCCCCAAGGAGGTCATGACTGGTGAGTGGACACTTGAGTGGACCTGTCTCCACGTCCAGCCTCTGGGTCTGCTGCCCACTCTGCTCAATGCCCCATGCTCCAGCCCAGCAAGAGGCTGGGCCAGGCTGCTCCACATTGGGTCCAGGGATCGTATTGGCTAAGAGGGACACTTAGGGTCGGGAGGCAGAAAATGGGGTGAGGGAGACAGGGAGGCTCTGCTCATGTGTCCCCACCCACCCACTCTTCCCAGGGCTGGCCTGCTTTGTCTGCTTCCTCTCGGCCACCTGCTTCACGTTGCAGTCAGGAAGCTACTGGCTTGAGGTCTTTGACAACTTTGCAGCCTCCCTGAACCTGGTCATCTTCACCTTCCTGGAGGTGGTGGGGGTCATCTATGTGTATGGCATGAAACGGTGAGTGGCTTTCCTCCTGGCAGGATGGTGGGCAGCAGAGGGCAGCGGCAAGGCCCTCAGCTGCTGCCTAAGCCTGAGTGAGAGTTCCCCCCGGGGTGCCCATGAGGAGATGGCTCCTGCCACTCTCTGAGGGCAAGCATCCACTGGGCACACCGGGAGCCTGAGCCTGCGCTCTGTGCAGGTTCTGTGCCGACATTGAGTGGATGACGGGGCAGCGGCCCAGCCTCTACTGGCGAGTGTCGTGGTGGCTGGTGAGCCCCCTGCTGCTGCTGAGCATCCTCCTGTCCTACATTGTCCTCCTGCTGACCCACAGGTCACCTGGCTACAAGGCCTGGAACCCCCAATATGTGAGGCCTCCTTGCATGCTGGGACTCCAGGGGGTGACGGGCAGGGTGGGGGACTCACATGTGGACGCTGCCCTGCTGGTGATGAGGCCTTGCCATCTGGCAGCTGGTAACACAGGCTCACTGTGAGGTCTAGGGCCACCAGGCTCTAAGATCCCTAAGGAGGAAAAGCCAGCTCTGTAACCCCAAGACACGGGTGTGGGCCTGGGTCAGGCAAATGGGGACCCCGCAGTCTGGATTCCAGGGCTTCCTGCCTCTGGCTCCCTCAGGGACTCGGCCTCACCCCACAATGGCTGCGCATTGGGAAAAGCAGAGAAAGCTGTATTCTGCGGCAGAGAGGCCCCCAGATAGTCCCTGTGCCCCTCTAGCCTGGCAGGGGAGGGTACAGCACTGGATGTCAGTTCAGTGCCCCTTCAAGGGCAGGGATGGGACCCCCTGAAGAGTTGTATGAATCCACACAGAGCACCCGGAGGTACCCAGGGGCGCCCAGAGGCATCTCAGAGGAGAAATCAGGGCAGAGTGGGGACCACCAGGGCTGCCTGCTTGGAGCAGCTCATGCCATTTGCTCTTGGGCTCAGGATAGGAGGAGGGAGCACTGCTCCTGGGGCTGGCTGGGGTGACACTGGCTGAGCATGTCCCTCTGTTCCCCAGGAGTTGTTTCCGTCTCGGGAGGAGAAGATCTACCCTCACTGGGTGCAGGCTGTCTGCATGCTCCTGTCCTTCCTGCCCCTGCTGTGGGTCCCGGCATCCGCACTGGCCCAGCTGCTGGCCCGACGCAAGGGGGAGGACACTCAGCAGGATGCTGCCTTGAAGCTGCAGGATCGCAGTGGCTGCTGAAGGGCCAGGGCCCGGGCAGCCGGGGCGGGGATGGGGACTGCCCAGCCTGTAGCCACTCAGCCCCAACCTCATTATATGCTCTGCACTGAGTGAGGCCACCTGGTCGCTGCTCCCAGCTGTTCCTGGGGTCCAGAGCACCCCAAATAGGATTTAAGGTCTAGACAGCTTCAGGAGTGCTGAGGACTCTGGCTCGCCAGGTACTCTGGATGCAACTGGGTGACTGTTTGCCCCTACCCCACGGGAATCCACAGTGACGAGGAAGCATCAAGGCATCCCCACTGGCAACCAGGCAGGAGTGTTCCAGTGCCTGCAGGTGCCTCTGTGTGACAACGGCAGGAACCCAGCCTAGGGTGGCCCTTGAGGACCAGGAAGAAGGTGCTCGTCCTTCCCAAGGGGACAGCACATTCAGGAGCGCACGGAGAGCCCAGAGAGACCGTCCCTGCTGGCTCACGACGCCTGAGGTTATTTCTCAGAAGCACTGCACACCGCTGTTGCCATTTTCTCACAGTAGCTGACACTGGTCTAAGGCAAAACAAAAAGTCCAATGGCTGGCGTGGTCCCCATATCTCAGATGGGGGCAGCACGCATTCCCTCCCTCCGTCTCTCCCTCCCTCCCTCCCTCCCTCCTACACGCTCTTTCTGGGGGCTGCAATAGCTCAGCTTGGAGAACGTCGGACTGGATGCTCTTTCTCCATGCCAAAGTCTCAGCCACAGCCTCTACCCCAAGCCGTGGGAGTCATTCTCACCCCATCCCCATTCCCTTTCTATCCAACAGTGCCATGCAGCCAGGCTCAGGTCTGAGCACAGAGCCCTGGACATGGTGTTCCTCTCTGCCTGTCACCTTTGTGCCTTCGCTAAGTCACAGCTGGGTGGTACTGTCCGTGGTGCTGGAAACTAGGCCCAGGAGGCTGTGGGAATTGGGTACGTGACTGGGGACAGGCCCCTGGCCCAAGTCCAGCCAAGTCCAGGTCCCAGGCACAAAAGCACAGACACAGCCACCTACCTGCAGGCCAGGGAGCTTATCTTGGCTGTTTCCCCTACACACACTGAAGGACATCCCGTAGTAGCCCCTCCCATAGTTCCTACCCTCCCCACGCCCACTGAGAAGGCAGGAAGCACACGAGGGCAAGTTTAGAGGGGACTGCCCCATCGGGAGCCCGGCAAAAGTCTCCAGTACCCAGATTCAATCCCACAATGCCATCTCACATCATCAAGGGCACAGCACGCCTGCCAGCTAGTCCGCCAGCCTTAGCCACCACAACAGACACAATATAAAACAAAGGCCACTTGGTAGCCTTTAGGTGGTCAAGCCCAAGGGTGGGTATCAGGCCCTGCTGGACCCAGAGCTCATTGCTTGGCTTAGGTGCCTTTCCCAGGGAGTGTCTCACCCTGTATGCCCTAACAGCCTTTCTGCTTTGTGATCCAAGTGAAATCCCTCTTTAGAGTCTGGAAATCAAACGGCAGGGGAGGCTGGCTGAGGCTGGGTCATGGGTGGAGGGGCGGGGCTGTGGCTTCCACAGGAGAGGGAAGGAGGGTGACGACAAGCCCAACATGCAGATATGAGACACAGTGACCGGTTGGCCAGTGCACAGAGATTGGGGCGTGGCCCCAATAGTGGCTGGGGTCACTTTCCTACTCTACCATGGGGCCTATCAATCCTGCCATTGTCTAAATGACAAAAGTGGAAGCTGCTGGCAGTATGACCAGCAAGAAATTTTAGTCAAGGTTGTATTTCATGACTGTACCACAATTTGAAAACTGCTAGCGAGTACAGTTGGGTCTCTGGGCCCCACCTGGTCAGATTCTTACAGTGAGACAACACGGAAGTGGTGCTGCAGGAGTGACTCGCTGGGGAGACTGGTAATGGCAGCATCCGGGTCTTCCCTGGAGCATGGCGTCTACAGCCACTGTGTGAGGAAGAGGGGAGAGAGGGTCAGGATTTCACTTCCACAAAACTCCCCTCCCCCATGCTTAGCACAGTGTAGATGAAACAGTTTAAGAGGGAGGGATGGTGGGCTGACAGACAGGCAGTCAGCTGGCCCAGTCATGGTGACAGTGTGTCCATCCTGGCCAACCTGTAGCTGGCTCAGGGCCATGGGCAGATGCCTAAAGGACATGGAAGGCTGCCTGGTCACTGTCCAGGAAGGAGTGGCCAAGAGAATCTTCAAGGACAGAGTAGGCATGGCTGTGCATAGCCACACCCTGGCTCCAGGTGTTTGCAGTATACCCTCGTCCTTGAGAAACACCTGGGCTGGTCCCAGACAGGCCAAAGGGCTCCACATCTGACCAATAGTGGTGAATCAGTGGGCCTCCTACCCGCAGCTCTCTCCCTCTTTGAGGATGGCAGAAGGATTGGGGCAGAACAGTTCCCAACAGGCCTACCGCACCATGGCGACCTATAGCCTTAGGTGCCTCCCCACTACTCTGTAGCCACTCTGTCCTGTGACTAGAGCTGGGGCTGCCTCTGCAGAAAGAACCCTACGGATGACAGAGACAGAGGTTATCCTCCAACAGCTCTTTCAGACACTTACTGAGGAGTGCCCATTCACTTTTGGGGTACAACCTGTTCCACAAGGTGTGGGCTGGGACCCCCCCTGATAAGGACTCTACAGGGGCTGCTGAGGTATAGGAACTCCCAAGTCTAAGCTAGGAATGCAGGCTGGTGGCACCATGGGGTGCTGTGACTATCAGAGACGGTGAACCCCAGGTAGGAGGAGGAAGTGGGGAACTGAGGACTAGCCCTGCCCTGCCACCTGCAGGCGGCAGGGAGGCAACCACAGAGGTCACAATCTGTGGGAATTCTCTGGCCCCAGTGTACCCCAGAGAGAAATGGCAGGAGGAATGAGGACAAAATAGATAAGAAAACAGTTGTGTCAGGTGGTGGCCCATGCCTGGGTGGCAAAGGGCCCCAGATCATGTCATTGCTTGTTCACATCTCATGGTTACATTTTTCTGCTGGTGGCTAAGACCAAGTTAAAGCAAGACCTGTATAATAAAAAATTAATCTTTTGCTACCTAATAAGGTCAGTTAAATGTCCTCAGGATTTACCTTGGGACCATGTACAGCACCTCTTTAGATCTTCTATCAGTGTCAGCCATCTGGATGAATCATGGCCATTGCTCCACCAAATTGCTTTCTGTGAACGCCTGAGAGTTATTTTCTCTTTAGGTGACTCCTTAGCACAGTATACACTGTAGAACTGCTTTCTCTATGGTCCCATAATCTCCTTGATCAGAAGACCAGGGACTCACCTGAGTTACAGGATGTCACAGCAGAAGTTCTCTTAGGTCCTGAGTTCTCATTGAGCTAGGATGGCTAGGGCCAAAATATTTGCTATCGTCTTAGCTCATCTCTCTAATTTTTGAACTCCAAACCTCTGTCATTAAACATCCAGAAGAGAAGCTCAACGCCATTACTCTGTAATGCAGGAATTAAGCTTAACATTACTATCTATCTGAATATCAAATACATTAGACATAAAATGGAACCGTTATTTATTTATTTATATTTTAGGGAAGGATCTACAAGGGTGTAGAGATAAGGAAGTAGCATCTTAAGAAGTAGAGAATCGGGGCCCGGTGGGATGGCTCAGTGGTCTAAAGCACCTGCTTGGGAAAGCCTGGGCGGCTTCAGGGACCATGGTTTGAACCCCATGATCCCCGGCACCACATGCTGCGCCAGCCCTGCCGTTAGGGTGGGCTGAGCCGGCCATAAAAATGAATGAATAAACAAACAAAGGTTCTGAAACAAGAAAAAAAATAAATAACATTTAAAAATTCTTAAAAAAAAAAAAAAAAAGAGAGAGAATAATAAACAAAGCCCAAGGACAGCTGTAGTGGGTTTCTTGGGGCTTCCTGAAACGTGGGAATCAAGGAGGCAGATAACAGCTTATGCTAATGGCTCCTTGATTGTTGTCTCCTCTCTTGTTTGTAATGTTTTCAAGTAGCATTTGTACTAACCTGATGTTAGGTAAATGGTAAAAGAGGTAGTGATGTCTAGTCTGTATTACCCAAAGCAGTTATGCAAATTCCTTAGCCTGTCCTTGAGTACTCAATAAAAGTATTATCCCTCTGTGGGTCAGGGCTCACTTCAAGAGAGAAATCTCAGTGAGTCCTCTGAACTACCTTCATCGGGTCTTCTCATGGTTTCTTTCAGCACTGACACAGAACATTGCAACATAAGGGTGTTCAGGATCTCACTACTAGATCAGACTTGTAGTGATCTGCCTGTGTATAGCCTCCCAAGAGCTGGGTTACAGGCGAGCACCACCATGCCTAGTCTCAAAACTGTTATTTTCTTTTTTGGCGGGACTGGGGTTCAAACTCATGGCCTTGTACATGTTAGGCAGGTATTTGTGCCACGAAGCTATCTCCCCGGTCTCAGAGCTGTTACTTTCTAAGAAACATGAATATCTTAACGTTGGAATCCTTATACAATGGTAACAGACAACAGTTACATATTTTACACATAAATTTAGAAATCAAAGCTATACATGACATCGCAGCATGACAATCCTGATGATGTTTTGTGACATACTTAAATTTTCATTTTGACATAACAAAACCATTTTAACCAGCCATCCCAACCTAATACTTAAGAAGCCTTCACCTAATTTGTCATCCTTTAATGGAATATACAAGAAAAATCTTATCATGATAAGGAATGTTTTATATTTTGGAAGACCTAGAATCATGAATACATTTAAGATAGCATGAGATTAACACTAATGAATTGCCATACACGTGAAAATTTTACTGTAATTTTTTTCTGAAAAAAAATCTTTACCTTTTGTAATGACCAATTATTGGAGGTGTCTCCCAAGAGTCTCACGAGATTATTAGGGGCTCCTTATTAATGAACAAAGGTTGGCCACCTCCCCATTCATCAATTGGAGTTCTGACCAATAATCTCTCAATACTCTAAGGGATTTTTGTTTAATTAGCTTACTTTTTGATGACTTATGAGTAAACCAATTTTGTTATCATTTGGACCAGCTGGCAACTCAGAAGGCTTTTTTTTTTTTTTTCTCTGTATTTTTAGTATAGGGTCTACAGGTTCTCACTACACAGATCAGACATGTAGTGATCCTCCTGTTTTCAGCCTCCCAAGCACTGGGATTACAGGCACGTGCCACCATGTCCAGTTTCAACTGCCATCTCAGCAACTGACAGTTCCTTCAATAGGCCCCAGGTCAAATCTAGCCTCATTGTTGTTGACTTCTCCAGATCGAGCTTCTAACGTAGCCTGACAGCACACTCTGGTGCCCCAGGGTCGGTGCTGGCATACCAGGGATTGAAACCTGGTCCCTGTGCTTGCCTAAGCAGGTGCTTTAGTCTGCTGAGCTATCTGGCTGGCCCAAGAAAGCATGTTTTTAAATCTATATCCCAAATTGTTTTATGAACAAGTGACCAAAAAGTGAGAAAAACTTTTGAGCTCAAATGAAAGCTGTTTACAGAATGATACACAGACATGTAAACAAGTGCACAAAACACACAAACATCTTTGCAAAATTAAACTACACTCAAATATACTCTTGATTAAATTCAATTATAATGACTCTATTGCAATTTTTGAAACTTAGTATTTACAAATAGACCAGTCAGATTTTTTGTTAATTAGCAGAGATCTCTTATCAGAAAAAATGGGAACAGAATCTTCTTTATTTTTTCTTATTTTTAAAATATTTAGTCTTTTTGAGACAGGGTCTCGCTATGCAGTTCAGGCTGGCCTTGAGATCATTTTTGTAGCCCAGGCTAGTCTCAAACTCACATCAATCCTGCTTCAGCCTTCCAAAAAAGCTGGGGTTACAGGTGTGCGCCACCATGCCTGGCATGAAATAGAATCTTTTATCCAAAATTAATATATATATATATATATATATATATATATATATATATTTTAAAAAATTTTATTTTGTCTTAAGGAATACTGGTACCTTTTGGATCAGTTATCTTTTTTTTTTTTTTTAAATTATTTATTTATTTATTTATTTATTTTCTTGTTTCAGAACCTTTGTTTGTTTATTCACTCATTTTTATGGCCGGCTCAGCCCGCCTAGAGGGCAGGGCTGGCACAGCATGTGGTGCCGGGAATCGAACCGCGGTCCCTGAAGCCGCCTAAGCTTTCCCAAGCAGGCGCTTTAGACCACTGAGCCATCCCGCCTGGCCCCATGGATCAGTTATCTTGATATACTCCCAAACACCTATTTAGACCTTAAGATTTCATTTTGTCAGTTTCTTTGATAGATCCCAGGTCAAACCTAGACTCACCGTTGTTAACTTCTCCAGATCTGGTTTCTGGGGTAGCCTGATAACACACTCTGGTACTCAAATAGGTCTCTCAGCATCCTCTGGAAAAGCACAAGCACACCCTCTACCCCAGATTAGCTTTTTTTTTGACTTTTATTTTTATTTTATTTTATTTTATTTTTTCTTGTTTCAGAACTTTTGTTATTTTTATGGCCGGCTCAGCCTGCCCTAAGGGCAGGGCTGGCGCAGCATGTGGTACTGGGGGTTGAACCGCAGTCCCTGCAGCTGCCCAAGCTTTCCTAAGCAGGCACTTTAGACCACTGAGCCATCCTGCCGGGTCCCTTTTTTACTTTATTTGCTTGAGTTATCTTTCCATTGCTGTATTTCTATGTTTTCTAAAATTTTAAAAGTACATTTTGACAAGTGAGGTTGGAGGGATTGGCTCTCCTTTTTATTTCTGTAAGTGAACTTTGACTATAGGTGAGAAGCCCGCACCCTATACTTCGGAAGAGAAAGCTGTCACATAGCCTCCCTTATATGACTCCTCTATAAAAACAAGCAAATTAATTTAACTTATCTGCTGGATGACAATTAAGAACAGAGAAATTAGCCCAAAATCTGAATGGAACCACTTAATATTACCAAATAAAGTCTGAAAATCATTTTGAGTAGAACTGAACCGTTTGGGACACAGAATGTCTCTGTTGGATGAGGTAAACCAAATATGAACAAATTATCACAGCTTGCACCCCTTTAGAGGCCACCACCAAGCCTGTCATTATTTAAATGGGATGTTGAAACCAGTTACTTTAAACCCCTGTTTTTATTTATTTATTTATTCATTTATTTTTGGTCTTTTTTTTTTTGTCTTTTTGAGACAGGGTCTCACTATGCAGTTCACACTGGCCTTGCACTCACTTATGTAGCCCACGCTGTTCTTGAACTCGCACCAATCCTCCTGCCTCAGCCTCCCAAGTGCTGGGATTACAGGCATGCACCACCATGCTTGGCTACCCCTGTTTTTAGATTGCACCCCAACCCTTTGTATCTATTTGCAAAATATCAAAACTTTTTATATCAAGTTTAATTTAGGATTGTAAGACAAGCAATCAACATTATTAGGAATCAAGAGAACTTTAAAAATATATAAAGTTTTAAACATTTAAAAATATTTTTAACACTGTGTGTGGAAGGCGCCCTCCAGACTCCACGCAGCCGGACGCCGCGAGTGCTTCATCCCGGGCTGAGCCGCGAACCAGAGTGGCCGGGAGGGCTGGATCTCACCCTAACTAGACCTGCCGGCTTCCCGGGGTCGCATGAGTTGAATAAAAGTTGTTCAATGAGGAAAAAAAAATTTTTTTTAAATATCCATTATTGTAAATCCTAGGCAATGCAACTTACTGTTTTTAAGGTAAATTATTTTTATCTTAAGAATGGAAACAACCTTTTAAATTAATCACCTTAAGGAGAAAATGTAAAAGAACCACTCTGTTTCCCTTTTTTGTTCTAGGATTTGAACTCACAACCTTGGGCCCCAGATAGCTCAGTGAACTAAAGTGCCTACTTAGGCAGAGTGCAGGGGCCAAGGTTGGATCCCTATCACATGGTGCCAGCCCCACCTCTGCAGATGCTGAGGGCAACCGAGAGTGGGCGTGGTGGTTCGCATCTGTAATCCCACCGCTTGGGAGGCTGAAAACAGGAGAATTGCTAGGAGTCTAGAATCTGCACCACTCCCCACAGGGGCACCACCGCACTACTTGGAACCAACGTTCACAACATGTACAAATTTTCTCTCTTTTTTAAATCAAATTGAGCAAGGCTGGAAGGCTTAAAATCTATCTGCTGTACTACTGTTTTGTCCTTTGTCTTGTTCAGATTTGGAAGTTGATTTTAAAAGAGCACCCTGAATCAAATCAAACAGAATCCAGAAAGAAAAAGTAAATACATATATCAAGCATGCCAAATTCTTCTACATATATATACCTCTGTGATTCTTGAAATTCTACTTGCCCTGTTTTTAACCACCAGTAATTCTAACCTTTTCTTTTGGTTTCTCTTCAAGCTCCTTTATCCCTCTGACCCTAGTGAACCTATTTCTGGCCCTAGTAAGCCTCCACCCCCAAACTGTACATTTTATTTTATTTTTTTGTTTGTTTTGTTTTATTTATTTTCTTTGTTTCAGAACCTTTATTTGTTCATTCACTCATTTCTATGGCCGGCTCAGCCTGCCCCAAGGGCAGGGCTGGCACAGCATGTGGTGCTGGGGATCGAACCGCAGTCCTTGAAGCCGCCCAAGCTTTCCCAAACAGGCACTTTAGACCACTGAGCCATCCCGCCAGGCCCCTGTACATTTTATGTGTTGGCACCAATGCATGCCTGTGTTGAATGCTGGCTCTAACCAACTCCCTTCCCTCCCCCTATGCACACGCTTGGGAAGTGTTCCTGCTGTCACTTATCTCTTAGTAGGTGTCTCTGTTGCAGGCAAAAAAAAAAATGTGGAGACTCTGTACCCTGGGGAGAAATGGCAGCAGGCATGAAGAAAAATTAAATAGGAAGAGTTGGGTCAGGTGGTGGCCCATGCCTGATTTGCAAAGGACCCCTGAACAACAGTAGGGGCATATTTATTATATCTTTACAAAGTTTTTTTTTTTTTTTTTTTTGCCTTTTTGAGGCAGGGTCTTGCTATGCAGTTGAGGCTGGCCTTGAGCTCACTTTTGTAGCCCAGGCTGGTCTCAAACTCACAGCGATCCTCCTGCCTCAGTCTCCCAAGTGCTGGGATTACAGGCCCACGCCACCACGCCCCGCTATCTTTACAAAGTTATTATCAGGAGATACCAGGTTGCCCAGCAACTAATAGCTGAAATTGACCAGACAGGATGTTTTTCTCAAGACTGAGGTAGCTTAGTCTGCTTTCAGGACACTGACCTTGTCCTGCCCTCCCACTGACGGTCAATTTCCAGCTTCAGCGACTCCCAACAACTATCCAGATGCAATCTCCAAGCTGTCGTGTGTCATCTCTGCAGGCCACAGGCTCCAGGAACATGAGTGTGTCCATCTTGCAGGGGGCCTGGTCCCACCTGTCCCAGAAGAGCTCCATCTCTCCCTCTGTGGCTATCCCAGATTGCAGCCTCAGCTCACCTGGAACATGATGAAGTTGCAGATTTCCACCACCCTGCCCTGAGTCAGCTTTTATAACCCATGGAGCACACAAGCAGGAGTCCAGTAAAGGAGAGGCCCAGAGTCCTTAGGACATCAGTTCCGTCTGGGCTGCAGGTGCCACCCTATATGCCATCCTGGGGTGGCCACAGGGCTCATTCTGGGAATAAGCTGTGCTTATTTTTCATTTGTTGCCTTAAAAAATCACCAAAATCCAGTGGCTTATCCCATCATGTCACGGTTCCTGGAGGCCTCTGAAGCGTGTCTTGTCAGCAACTGATTGCAGGTTCTTGTATTCAATTCAGATAAAAATCATGAACTGAGAAAAGTGTTAGTGACGTTAGCAACTCCGGGCTGAGTGCCACTTGGCCTTGGCCTTCAGTGCGACCACTGGGTACTGGCACCCATCAGCTTTTGATCTCCAGGGCTTCGAGTCCCTTTGGAGACTTCCTAGAGTTCTTCCAGCCATGTCTGCTGCTTCTCTGGGGACACTTCTGTGGCCTTTGTCTGGAGCTGACGGTCCTTAGTATTATCACTTTTCTTGGAGAAATCTTATCACCTCTGCCACCCTCAGGCATGTAGCCAGCAGGACTGCCTGGGTGAGCCTTCACAGGGACCTATACTATAGCACAGGGACAATGCAGAGAGCCCTCCTGAAGTGGCCCCAGGAATATGAGGGGTGCTGTTCACAGAGAAGCAGGCCTGCATGTGATGTCCTCAAATCTCAGTCCTACAGTGGCAACTCCCAAAGAAGTCACACTGGGCACCTGGAGGTTGAGGGGCAGTCATCTGAGACAGGCTGGCTTTCAAGCCCCAGTGGAAACCTTCCCAAGTGGCTGTGGGCCTCAAACACCTCTGCCATGGAGACTGCTTGGCCAAGCCTTGGGGAGAGTCCAGTGTCAGCTTCTGCATTCCCACTGGAAGTGCTGCCACTTTGGAAGAACTCCAAGGCCAGCTGTGTTCATCATGGCTCATTGGGGCTTGGGGACTTAGGAGCAATGAACAGTCTCTCCCTGGTATTGCCATCTGGCCAGTCTCTGCCACTGTTGAGGAATAATGGCACCTGCAAATGGAGCTGTCAAAGGTGCTACAGGGCTATAAGAGTGGAAAGAGCAGGCTGGTGGAAGGGGGAGCACATGCTGGCTGGAGAAGGCAGTGTTGGCCCTGTCCTTCCTGCCCACACTGGAAGGGCGGCCCCCTCCCCATCACCTGCTCTTCCAGTCTGTGGCCCCCACCCCTGAGTATGTGTCCCTTTCCTCAAGCCAGCACCAATCAATCAGTGGCTTTTGCTAACTCCTTCCACTTCTAGACACCCAAGAATGACACTAGGCCTACCTAGGCTGAGTTAGGATGGTCTTATTGTGGTGCAGGCGATTGAACCCGGGGAGCACTGAGTTCCATCACCAGCCCTTTTGGAGTCAGTCTTGCTAAGTTATCCAAGCTGACCTCAAACTCTTTGGTCTTTCTGCTCTGCTTCCTGAGTAGCTCAAGAATCTGTACTTCTTCAGGCGCACTGGTCAGCAGGCTTCAACCTGCCTACTGTATTCATGTTTCTCCCATCAGGCAAGATTCACAGGCTCTGGGATCCAGACATGGGCTCCCTGGGGGACATTATTCTGCCTCAAGCTCCTGGGACAGGCCAATATCCAAGCTTGGGACAAGCCCCCCCCATTCAATGGCTTTCTCTACTGCTCAGGACCCAGCGGCCAGGTGCTGTGCCAATGCCAAGGGAGAGCACAATCAAGACACCAGTGAGGAGCCAACCCGTGAGGGGCTTCACCATGGCGTGCTGTCACTCACCCGCCCTTTAGACTACTTTACCATTTTGAATTCTCCTTGTCCATGGGTATACACTCTGAGCTTAATATGAAGCCCAGACCCAGGAAGCAAAAAATCAGTTTTCCCCCAACTTTTATTTCTATTTGGTCCTGTGAAAATGTGGTTATCTGCATATATTGTCTTTACTTTTTGATTTTTTGCTATACTGGGAGTCAAACTCAGGGTGACTGATACACACACTAGGTGTTATCAGTCAAGGTTTTACCAGGGAGACAGATAGAACATGTAGGGCTGGGAATATAGCTCAGCAGCATAAGCATCTGCCTAGCAAGCGCAAGCTTCTTAATTTGATCCCTGGTACATTCAAAAGAAATTTACACATGTGTAAGAAATCATAAGATTGGCTCACAAAGATAAGTCACAGAGTAAGAGGAGGAAATATGCAGGTCTCCACACTGGGGGACAAAAGATTTAGTCCAAGGTCTGGAGCTCACTGCAGTGTTCGGTGCAAGTTGCTATCAGGAGGCCAACGAGTCTATGCAGGAAACTGAAGGATCTGCTGCTTCCTCATGTACCGTTTATACGTGGCCCAGGTGGCGAGCTGCCCTTGGGGGGGGGGGGTCCTCAGATGTAGAACTGCTGAGCCTCTCAAGTTGACAACCCATCAATCCATACACTAGGTGAAGGGTCTCAAGCTGTACCCAGCCCCAGCAGTCTACGACAGGATTCACAGAGGAATGGGTGAGTTGAGCCCTATAGGACACAGCTGAGTTCAGTATCTCAGCAGAAACGAAAAGGATCCTGGGTGAAG